>VNJU01005296.1:1910-12437 GCA_008042675.1 Drosophila seguyi | reverse complement strand
CTTGTCTTTAATGGGTGTGGGTCTATGGAAAACAATAAAAATAATAATAATAAATAAGAATAATATGGGATTCTGGCCAGGGTTTGAGCCCTCAACCTTCTGCATAAAACTTGCATCAACTAAGCTTCGCTTTAGACAGTTAGGTCTCAGTGGACGGGGAGTGCACGGGGAGGAGGAGCTAAGATAAATTATGACTTGCAAAACCAGTTCTAGCAATTACAGATTCGCAAAGAATCATTATAATTCCCAAGTCGTTATTCCGCAGCACTCAGCTTAAATACATCTTCTTGATCTCTTCCATCCCCCCAGAAATTGCATACGTTATAAAGTCGCCCTTGAGCTTAAGTTAATTTCACAACCGCCAAAGCTTAACTACTCGTTGTTGAAAAAGAAACTAATTATAATAATTGTTGTACAAAAAGAAAAAAGAGCTATTAATTGTCGTGTATCCAAGTTAAAGTTCT
This sequence comes from Drosophila seguyi, assembly GCA_008042675.1. NCBI lineage: Eukaryota > Metazoa > Arthropoda > Insecta > Diptera > Drosophilidae > Drosophila > Drosophila seguyi. The sequence continues at coordinate 11,973 of VNJU01005296.1, read as the reverse complement.
GAAGCTTCGCCTTCACAATGAAAGTCCGTTCAAAGAGCAGGACCAGTAAGATTTCAAAGATATATACACGAATCAAGCGATCGAAAAAGTTTAAAAATCGATCTGAACCAATGGATGTAGATCCAATCCAATCAAATCCAATCCATGGCTGTGAGCCAATGGAAGTAGATGATCCTCAGATGGAATCTATAGCACCAACGCAGTGCCAAATATCTGTAACTACACTTATCCTAATGCACTTTTAATACCAACCACACGTACTAATATCTAAATGTATGAAGGATTATTTATATGATTTTCTTTTTTTTTGTTTTGGGACGTATTAAGGAAAAAATATGCTTTTGGGGTTTCCTATTCGAGTAATGAAGCATCTTGTAGGCTGAAACGATTGGCAACAGGAGAATCGGTTGAATGTTTCAGATTGTGTTTATTCTTCAACATCTAGGAGGTGAACTCATTCCCCCCTACAGGATTTGGGAACAAATACACCCTAGCAAAGTGCTCGATATGTTAATAACACGATATAGAGGCTCTACCCTAATCCTACAGGCCGGTACAAAAGATCTAACTTCTGGTCGCAGTGCAATAAGGCCTTTGTAATAATAATACTATATTTTTGGTCGGCACTGTAAGGGGCAAAACTTGGAAAAGCAAAACCTAGTTTCCACACCCAGCTACGAGTCCGTGTTTTTCTTATTGTTACGGTCGGCAATGCAGCTCTTAACTTAAAGCAGTTTTTAAGCTTTGAAAAAAAGCAGTGCAAAGCACTGACAAAAAATTCAATTTAAAATAATATACAAATTAATAATCCTCACAATTTAGATTGCAAATAAAATTAAAACAATGAATTCATAAACAGAATAATAAAACAAAATAATAAAAATCATAATATACAGTCATTCTCATTCATGTAATTTTAGTATGTTAAAATAAAAAATGTATAATATTTTAACAGATGAAATGTATCTAAATAAGCGTATTTGGTATATTTAAAGAAAAAAAAAAATAGATTAGTAATTTATATTTACTTCGATATTTTCCCATTTCTAATGGTTATTTCTAACGGTTGCAGTAGCTCAAATCTTGAAAATAGGCTTCGACAAATAAGATTCAGCTGTAGTTAAAATACATTTTATTACATATTTTTTTTTTAGAATATATTTATATAAAACGTATTACAAATTTTATTTACATTACATTACATTACATTTAAAAATATTTTCCTAATGTTATTTTTATTTTTGACAAACATTAAGTTAATAGTTTATGCTAGATCAGCATGATGTTATGATCTACAAATCTAAACCCTGATCAGCTGTCTGCCCTGGTCGACTCAGTGTCATTTCCGATTTGATAAACAAATTAAGGCACTTCCCCACAACACCTTTTCCTCTTCCCGACAGCTTCCACTTCCCACTTCCCCCCTCATTTAGTATTCAAAAGCTCAGTCAACAGACACATTTTCCAAATGCGAATAGGTAGTTTAGTTGGTGGCTGGCTTCCTCTCATTTTCTTTTTTATTTTAAGTTTTCAGCAGCTGATTGCTGATTGAACGTTGACCACCCAAACACTAGACACACACACTGAACACACACTCCACAAAAGGCCGGAAACTTTCAATTCAGCAAAGAGTTAGTCGAGCAAGAAAGACACTCGTAAACCGGCCAGTCGCGAGTTTTTGAGCTGACCAGTTGCCAGGCATTTGTTTTTTTTTCAACCTATTTAGGAACCGCTTTCCGTTTCGGTTTCGTTTTTTTGTCAGTTGCATTTCAAGCTTCGAGCACAGAGTTGCACCCGTATTTATTTAAAACAAAAGCAAAGATAGCTGTGAAACGGAAAATTAACATTTTCATACTAAGTTGTAAGTGTGTCGGATTTAAAAGTTTTAGACGTAGAAATAATTTAAATGATGTGTTATAAGGGTTTTAATAACTTAAAAGTTGTAATATCTTAATGCTCAAATTGTTTTTTATTATTGTTTATAAAGCTCAGTAAATTAAAAAGGTTACTTACCAGTTATTCAATTTAATGTATTTTTTAAAATTATTTACAACTAATTATCGGTGTAAATTCGTCAAATTATTCTTTACGTAACAGAGTAAATATTAAAAAATCTAAAAATTTCATTAATAATATCATTATTTATGGTAACATCTTTTTTTGTTTATGTAAAAACCTATCCCATCAATCAACAATAATTTTTGTGTCGTCACCATATCGTATTTGATATACGTTATCATGGATAGTTCTGCTTATTCTTTTTTTCTCTGATATAAAAAACACATCTATCCCATCGATCAACAAACACTTTTTATGTGTCGTCACGATACGATTTCAGTTTCGGTTTTGTTATATTCTCGTTTTCGTTTGGATTGGATGGGAATCTCAACTTTCTAAATGCTTATAGAGGAACTCTGATCTGAGCTTTACAAAAGTGGGCGCGTCGTTTACTTCCTGGATTAACCTGAACAAAGGGGAAGGGTACGCGCTGTTAATTCTTAAACAGTTTCACTAAATTAAGGCGGTGTCTTGAATAACAAGTGCTGATGACGATGGCAATCGATTGGCAGGGCCTCCCCTGCTCTTTCTATATAAAACTGTTTGCAAGCCCATTCTCAGACAGTAATCAAAGCTTAATGTTTGCTCATGGCGAATGATTTGTTTATATATATATATTTTTTTTTTTTGTATTATTATTTGCCTACTTTTTATGGCCACAAAATAATGCAGGTATTCCTTGAGATTGCGCCTTTGTTGGCTCTTTAGGTGTCTTAAACTAAGGTCAGAGAGTATCCCCTTCAACATCTGTACCTCAAGTTTATTTTGTCCAAAAATGTCATAAATACAGAGAAAAATTTGTTTTGGAAAAATATGTATTACTTTACTTGATTTACGCATTTCCCTTTAATGTTTACAAGTTTCACTTTTCTCAAAGAAAAACCGCAGCGTAAATTGAAATAGTAATAGATATGGCCTGTGGCAATTGCCTGAGAGTATCTTGGGGCAGGCGATGAAAATGGGCGGCATTTAATCAAGCCCGTGAGTCAGTTGAGCCACTCGATCGGTCAGTGGCTCACATACATCTTATATATCTCATATATATATAAAACGAACACGCGATTCATCCGCCGCTCAGTTGCGGTTCGTCTTTCGTAGCTTCAAGTACTCCCCAGCTCGGGCTCTGTCTCAGTCTCCGCGTGGAAACCTAGACAAAATACAACTCAAATTGACCAACAATTGCTTGGAAATTGGTAAATTAAGCAGGTTAATAAGATGATAAAGATGATAAGGGAGTAAATAGCATTGTTAAAGTTAGCCAGTGATTTTTTAGGTCATATGTCAGTCAGTCAGACAGACACGCCTTGTGCTGTTAAACTTATAATTACAGACTTAAAGTCTCGGATTGCTGTGATATTTAGTGCTGCGATTTTAAGTCAAGGTCAATCTTTCGCTTTAAGCTCACTACAGACTGGTCCAAGACCGGTTTTTTTTATTTATTTATTTTGTTTTTGTTGTTGCTAGCTGGTTAGGTTTTGTTATCAAACCCTGCCAAACTCAAAGCTCAAGACCCCGTCTGGCCCCCGGGGCCCAAATTAGTTGACCAGCAATTAGCAACGTCTCGTTAAATTAGCCTCACTTTTCTTGCAATTAGCCAGATCGTCATCACCAAACACGCCATGAAGCTCAACGCGAGTCTGCTGCTCATCTGCGCCGCTTTGCTGGGATGCTCAACGGCCACGGATGTCAGGCCATGTCCGAAATGTAAGTGAGAAAAGTTATAAACTTTACATGATAAGATCTAGAACAAGTAGAGTCACGAACATGTGTAATAAAATCAATTGGATACTAGGAAACCTAATTAAATGGTTGTCTATATACATTTTTAATTTGTTTTGTGATCATTTAAATTATTTTTACATACATACATTTTTGATAAATTGTAATGAAGACAAAATCCAGATAAGAAAGATTGACTGTATGTCAATTTTATTTTAAGTCTACTTACCTTTAGGTTTTAATTTGAATTATATTCATTAAAAATATAATTGATTTTATGAAAGTCTTATAACTCAATACCTTATTTAAAATGCTTGAATTATTATCATTACATCAAGTATTTCTTTTTAATATAATCTAAACTTACCCTTTCAACACTGCGTATGAGTAATAAATAATAAACAATATATTCTCGCTGTAACTAAAGTCCAACATTTTGTTGTTTACAATAATTTATATAATGCCTTGTAATTTAAATTCAGATAATGATTATTATAATGACACTTAGTTCTTGATGGACTTGTAAATTATTTGTTAAGTCACTTTTCCCAGACAACAGGGCGCATGAGTAATTACCTTTAGGTTAATTTTGTAATTATATAAAACCTTCTGTTTAGATTATTTAAATAATATTTTCATGGTATTACGCCTTGCAAAATTATAATAAAAATAAAGTGGCATTTAATTTTAATAAAGAATTATTATGCATTGTTTAAAAAGGGAAAAACAAAAACAGCCTGGATTAATTTACTTAATTTATATATTAATAATCAGACTTTACCTGAACTCTTGAGGTGTAAATAATATTTTTACGAAAGCCAGAACAGTAATCGTGTAAAATTCTTATTCTTTATTTTTAAATTTATTAATTTTTGTATTATATTTCTTCTTTAAAACTTTAATTCCTCTAAAAACTGTGTACTTACACATTCCTCTCCCTTCACAGCTAAATCAAAGGCTCTGAGTGCCAGCGAGGTGTCCATCTCGAACTGCCCGAAGAACAAGTGCATCCTCAAGCGCAACACAGAGGCCAGCATCGAGATGAAGCTCCGGCCGGAGCGTGACTTCCAAGAGCTCACCTCGGACATTCAGGGCATCATTCTGGATGTGCCGCTGCCCTTCCCCGGCTACTACGGCACCAGCGCCTGTCCGCACATCTACGACGAGGCTGGCGAGAAGAAGGTAGGCTGCCCCCTGAAGGCCGGCCAGGTGTATACGTACAAGAACAGCTTCAAGATCCTGCCCGTCTACCCCACCGTCAGCCTGGAGATCCACTGGGGACTCGGCGACAAGCAGGGCGATGCCGCCTGCTTCCAGATTCCCGCCAAGATCAAGGCTTAGAGGACAAACCAAGAGGACAAAGAAGTGCACTCAATGTAGCTTTTATTAGTGGTAAATCTTAGGATCTTAAGTAATAGGGATTAAGTACGGTTAAGTTAGGGCTCCCAATGCCGAGAGAGCGCGCGCGCGATCTGGTGGCCAATATTGCGGCATCCAGCCAGTGACGCAATATGGCCAGAGGACTCCACCAGAGCCCGCTCGGAAGAGGTCTAATAAAAAGTTTCCACAACGAACTCTACGAAACGCCTTCATGTACATATACACTGCTCTACTTGTCGCCGCGTGCTTGCTTTAATTGTTTTTGGAATTGAATTTTTTAATTGATGCCCGGCATGCAATGATCTCGTGTGTGATCTTGTGATAAATATCTTTTCGATTCGGCGATGGCGTTCTAGGGAGTTCACTTCTTGAGCTCGTACACCGGCTGCTCCTCGTTCTCGGCGGGTTCTAGAGCAAGATCCTGATTCTGCAAGGCCTGCTGCAACTTCCGCCAGCTCTCGGCGGCGGCATCGTAGCCTCGCTGAGAGCCTCGGCCACGGCCCAGCTGCTGCTCCTGTTGCTGCTGCAACTGTCGTAGTTGGTAGCGATGCTGCCGGAGCAGCTGAGTCCACTTCAGGCCATTACCGTTGCCAATCCGGTTACGTTCCTTCACCGCTCGACGAGCTTGCAGGGCAGTAGCTGGAGGTCCTGCTGCTGCCAGGGGTCCGCTGTTGGTGTTGTCAACGTCATTGTCCTCCGGATTCTGATTGTCCTGGTTGTTGGTGTACAGCTGCTCGGCCAGGGCATCAAGGGCAAAGGTGTTTGGTCCAGGTCGCTAGGAGAAGGAAAGGTTAAAGTTAGGATACAAAAGAATTCATCCATGTTTAGTTATGGTATTTTAAGGTTACTCCAGTTCTATATTAAGAATGAGGTGTGTGGGAGAGGACCTCTCTTCCTCCTCTTACCTGCTTAGCATCCTCCATCGCCTTGCCTCCAGATCTCTTGCCATGAGCTGTAAAGAATACACATGCAAAGATGATGAACTAGTCCTATTAGGAGACTAACCGCCGGACACTTACCTCCCCAACATGAATGTCCGTATTCCAGGCAGGAACCTGCAAGTAGGCAACACATTTTTTCCAATTTAAAATAAATCATCATCAGAGCGCTGCCTGTGTAAATTCCAGCAACAAATGAGCCCCGTAGCTTCAAGCCCCCAGTGGGGTGTCTAGGCCAAAAGGCTTTAAAGTTTTTTCCTCGCAAGGTAAGTCAGTTTCCTGTTACTTTCTTCCTAGACTTTCCCTGTAATGCTACTTTGGTTGATGCCACACAAAACCTGATGTTTATTGTGTGCTCGGGCTGCTAATGTCGCGGGTCATGATAAATGCGGCCATTATGGAACTCATATGCCAAGTCGGAGTGGGTTGAGTAATGCACTCGACATTGGAAGGAGCAGGAGTGGAAGGATTCAGGCTCCTCACCAGCTTCCCAGTGCGTGCATTATACTCAGAGAAAAGGATGTTACCCAATGCATTGACCTTCTCCACTAGGAAGAAGTTACATGTGCTATTTTCCACAGTGCAGTGGCAGGACCAACCTGTGGCTGTGCATAACACACAGCTTACACAACGTCCTTGATGCCACTCCATGCATTGTGTGCCAAAAAAAAAAAACTCGAGAAAAGGTGAAAGGAGGTGGCGGCCCAGAACTAATCACACAAATGGACGGCAACGCATCATCAGAAAGAGGACGAGACCTCAGCTGGGACAGGACGCCTGGAAACGGATGCGAAATGTCAGTCGGGGGCAGATCTGCGACAAAGAGCAAGAGTTATGGCAAGTGAATAGCAACAAGTTCCATGACGCAGATGGCCCCAGAGCCAGGGCGGAGGAGTGGGTGGCGTTTGCATAAGCTTAGATAAATATAAATAACTATCTTTTATATCCAGGCCAGACGACGACTCACCTCACACCCAGCGTCGGCTGTTGCTACCCCGCTGGCCATATATCAAGCCCGTAATCATTTGTCAATTACTTAAACCGTGGATTAATTGTTGCCGGGCAGCCGGGCAGCGACCGAAGCCCATACATGTTGACAGGCATGGCCATCAGAGATAGCGTTTCCCCGTTTTCCGAAGGGCTGTCATTAAGCAAAGTCCTCGCTTAACGGCCTTCCAGGGAATCCTTCGACAGCGATGCCTAATTAAGTTGACCATTGCAGTTTAATGGCCACATCCTTGATCTTGGCCAGCGCTGAAGTCGCTGGCCACTTCGGAGTAATGTGAATAATGCGAGTAATGCCTTTTTTAATGGCCCCACCTATCGTTGTTGTGCGACGCAATTTGTCTGGAAACCCCATTTAATGGGCCATTCTACCTGTGACGGGTCAGTATCTAAGTATCTCAGTATCTGACTGCTGCTATCTCTGACTTTTGTTTGGGTTTTGTTTCGGTGGTTTCCGTTTCGGTTTCCCGTTTTTGGGGATTCCCCAACTCAGCACAGACAATTGCCAAAATTATCGTTAAATATGTCATTCGGTAGTTTGGTTATTGTTTAGTGCGCCACTTAGCGCAATCATTACTAATTTAATAGTAAAGTGTCAATGGACATTAAGCAGGTACTTTGTGGAAGAAGTCGCAATGACAAAGGTTAGTTATCATCCTAACAGGGTTGATTTTTAGACAATCTTTGGAAATTTAAAATTAGGATAAGCCATAAAAATGTTGGTTATTTTTATAAACATTATTTTTTATTTAAATAATGTTTAAAATGCAATGGTAGGGATGAGTAATTCTCATTGGCTTTATGAAATATTTTATGCCTTTTTTATTTCCCTGTTAGGCCTAAATTTTAAAATAATAGTATTTTTATATTCTTTACTGTTTATATCGTTAAAAATGATTATTTCCTTGCTCAAAAATTTCTGAAATTTATATTTCTGTATAAATAATAGCTGCTCAGATTGCCGAACCTGAACCTAACCCAATCTACGCACTTTGTGGAATTTTTCCTATCCAAATGTCGGCTCTTTTGACCATTTTGGCTTATCTCTATTTGCCGCATTCCATAAAAAAAAACACCTCGACTAAATGGTATACAAGAGAGGAAGGGAGCCTAGCTAACTTGGCCAAGAATGACGGCCATGCCACCCACAACTGCAATGCTTGCAGGCGGCACAGCTTGATATTTTCACACGTTCGGCACGAGGTTTATTTCCACGTTCTCGCTGACGTTCTTTCCGCGTCTCGGTGGGTTCCTCTGTGGGCCATGTCACGGGTTCTACGCTTCGCAATGAATGTACAGTGAAAATCACAGGATAATATCATGATTTTATCATCATTTGGAATGTCATTGAACATTATAAACCAAGTTTTTCAATACACAAAAGCTGATAGTCTGAATATTTTATTTCATAAAATAAAGTGCTTTCTTTTGCATTTGTTTCTTTCCAAATCAATTCCAGTATCTAGATCAAAATATATATGCTCCTTTTTCTCGCCGTGTGCCTGTTATTTGGCACGCAGTTGGGATTAATTTACGATGGCAATTGAAAGCGTCGAAAGCGGTTGTGCTGGGAGGGGCGTGTTGATGGTCCGAAGGGCGATCTAACCTCCCCCAAAACCCCAGCCCCGATCCCCAATCAATTTCCACCTGTTAGCCTGCATTTGCAGGTGAGTAAGGTGAAAATACGTAGAAAAAACCCCGAAAAGGGAAGCCGCCAAAACCAGCGAGCAAACAAAGGCGTATCAACAGGAAAATGTGCATAAAACTTCGGTTGATAAGGCGGATTAGAGCCGCCAAAAGGACGGGGGGTTAAATGGGGTAACTGGGAGCTACGAGCTGGAGTTTTCCCGGTTAAACCATGATATTGGTAATATGTGTTAATCAGTTGGTAGTTTGGTATTTTTATGACCCGGGTCCGGATAGCCCAGCCACCACCAGTCAGTTCTTGGAACTGTGACTCAGCTAAATATTCAATTTCATCACTAGCCTAAGCCCCGAAAGTATGCCTCGAAAGCAGATAAAAAATAATTAGGTACACTAAACTGATTTATGTGTTATTTGTTTAATTAATTGAACATATTAATGAGATATTAGAAAGAAGATTGAATACAAACTCTAATTGGGGATACCTAAATATTCGGCTAGAATTGATTTTAAAATGTAAAGATTTGGTTTAGTTTAAACTTTATTTATTATAGTTATAATTAATCAAATAATTTAAATTAAAAACGGCAATTGAGTCAGTTTTCATTTATTTAAGGAGAGTCTAAGGGTAAATTTATACATATGACGAGAAAAAAGTAGAGTTTGAAGGAAAAAGTTTATTTTAAGATTTTTTTACTCAAAAAATGTGGAGAGTGTAAAAGGTTCTAAAAACAAACAAAACTAAATCTTTAAATTGAGATTTTTTATCTCTCACCAAATCGTAGTCTGTGTAAGGGAACTGATCAAAAATTCTTGATTATTATTTATTAAGAGTAAATTAATTAATTAATATATATATTTAATATTATTGAAAACTAAAAGCCTACTATTAAATATTATAAAAAACAAATGCCAAAAATTAATTTATTACTGATACACAATAATGAATATTATAGCATAGAAAATATTCAAAAAACCCCTCAATAAATTGAAAAGTTCTAAATTTAAAGACCGTCATGTCCTAGTAAAGGGCACACAAAAAAGACCCAGCTAATTGAGACCCACCAAGGTATGTAATTAACGAAAAGCAGCACAGGGGTACGTGTCCTGACAGGATACAAAATGTTTATACGTTTATTTCAGATACCTTTAATTTTCGATTCTTTGTTAAATAAGATTAAAACTAATTCTCAACCAAACCATGGCAGAAGTTATAATTCATAATATTAAGTGAAATTTTATGTTCATTTTGATTACCTGTCACCAAGGCAAAGAGCGCCACCAACACCAACAAAGTCCAACTGCACTTGATGTACCAC
>VNJU01005285.1:0-15215 GCA_008042675.1 Drosophila seguyi | reverse complement strand
ACTCCTTGCATATTTTTGAAAAAATGGGTCACACTTTTTGACTGAAAAATCTCTATGGTTTTTTGATCATAACTTGGCTAAAACTCAACCGATTTCAGTCTGGTTTGGTTTTTTCTTCATGGTTTTTCAAGGAGAACTTTTCTGCATTCAAAACTCAATATCTAATTTTTTGTCAATTTTTTTTACAATTTTGACGAAGTAACTCCTTGCATATTTTTGAAAAAATGGGTCACACTTTTTGACTGAAAAATCTCTATGGTTTTTTGATCATAACTTGGCTAAAACTCAACCGATTTCAGTCTGGTTTGGTTTTTTCTTCATGGTTTTTCAAGGAGAACTTTTCTGCATTCAAAACTCAATATCTCATTTTTTGTCAATTTTTTTTACAATTTTGACGAAGTAACTCCTTGCATATTTTTGAAAAAATGGGTCACACTTTTTGACTGAAAAATCTCTATGGTTTTTTGATCATAACTTGGCTAAAACTCAACCGATTTCAGTTTGGTTTGGGTTTTTCTTCATGGTTTTTCAAGGAGAAATTTTCTGCATTCAAAACTCACTATCCAATTTTTTGTCAATTTTTTACAATTTTGACGATGTTACCCCTTGCATATTTTTGAAAAAATGTGTTATTCCCCTAACACTCATGATCCTGTAACACCTTAATTAATTTTAAATAATACTCCATCCACAATACATGTTTGCATTTCTCACAAAACCTAGTGGAATTCTTCGAAAAAATCCCAACAGCTATCCCAAATGAGATTCTTTCCCATGCTAACTAGAAGCATCTGTTTTTTTTTTACCGGCTGGCTTTCCCCTTCTAGACGAGCTTAAAAACACAGTTTAGCAGCAGAAAAAACAAAAAACTCTCTCTAATTGCCAACCTTTTTGGCAGACAAACTTTCCTCATAACCGAGTGCGGTGGTCGTGTCCAGTCTTTTTGGCCATTTCATTTGGCCGCAACGATTGCAGAAACCGCTCACTTTCAGTTAACAAATCTCCGTTGCCGCGAAGCCGCTGCCCTGACCTCAATGCAGGCCACACACACGCTCCGCACGTAGCAAGGGATGGGAAAAAAAAATAGTAGTAGTAGAGAACCAACTTCTGCGCTTTTCATTAATAAAGTGCCGCTGTCCGTCTGTGCCAGTAACACATATATTACATAGTAAAAGAGCCGGCCAGTAATCAAGTGAGTTGTATGCCAGCACAGAGAGAAATTTTAATCTATTAGTTTTAGGAAAGTTTCGAAAAACGAACAGACCAAAGCACAGATCTAAAGGATAGAAGAACATATAGAAAAACTGCTACTACGGAACGAATTGAAGGATAGAACTATATCGATCATAACTTTTACTAAAATTAAAATTTCTTGGTGTAACCCCTTTTTCTCATATCTACTATCTCCCTATCATATCATATCTCCTATTAAAATTAAAATTTCTTAGATTAACACCATTTTTTTTTTCTCTGCATGCCCGAGAGAGTTACGAGAACATTTACGCGGAGTAACCAGTTACGTTTTATGACCCTGCTCCGTCCGTAGATGGCAGCGCGGGCGGCTAATGAAAAGAAATGAAGTCCGAAGAAGACCAGTTGCAGTGACCAGACAGACAGACAGTCGGAGGAGGAAGTTCTCAAAACGTGAAAAGATTGAGCAACGTCTGATGATGATTTTCCCGCCGCCGAATTTTCGGGAAAACGTTGCAGCAGCTATAACTCCGCGATGGCTGTCACTTTTGTCGCTTCATTGCGGAAACCGTTCAAATCTAAACGGCCATTACCGGTGAGTTCGCTCAGGTGAGAGCCGCCACACCGATGACATCGTTAGAGTGGGCAAAACGAACCGAAATAACGTTATTTTACGACTGCTATACACGGTAGGAGGAAGCCCCGCGGATTATGTGGAAATAAAACAAGACACAGAGGGACAGATGGAAATAAATACGGGGCCTAGAGACGAAACACACACAACTGGTGACAGTTTATTAGTTATGATGGAGCTGCTCTGCCAGCCGGGAAAATCCTACGGAGAGGATTATCTCCAGTAACGAGTGATGGCGCCACGACGCCTAAGCTTGCGAGATCCTCTCTCTGAAAATGAAAGACGTGCCCACAAAACAGAAATTGATTTATAGTAATTTTTGGTGAAATACACTACAAAGTATTCCTTATGGATTTTAGGTAAAAATTTTCGGAATTTGTATTGTCAAAGGGAATAAAAATATATAAAATATTTTATAATTAAGAAAACAGTTTATAGGAAAGATAGAAAAGGTTTTTTTGGTTTAAAATTATGTATATTTTGGTATTCTTCTTACCAATATTTTAAATTGAATTTTAACTTAAAAAAAAAATAGTTTATAGGAAAGATAGAAAAGGCTTTTTTGATTAAAAATTATGTATATTTTGGTATTCTTCTTAACAATATTTTTAATAGAGTTTTAACTTAAAAAAAAAACTGTTTTTGGGAAAGATAGAAAAGGCTTTTTTGATTAAAAATGATCTGTACTTTGGTATTCTTCTACCAATATATTTAATTTAATTTTAACTTTATCGAAATTAGTAATACATTTCTTATTTTTCTTTTCTTATTGATCCTTCAAGAGATGTACAAGCTATATATTTCCGGCCTTGGGCTTCAACTTCAAAAAGCTCCACCGCCTATCATACGTATCGCCCCCCTCTACCCTATATTCCTGATAGGCAGCGACAATTGTTGTGGCTGGGAACTCGGGGGCCTCATCAGCCTCCGAGAACATCCCACGAGGACGGCTAAAAATAACAGAGCAAAGCCACGGCACGGCACGACACGGTACGGCCAATAAACCTCAAATGATATGTGCTATATGTGCCGCGGAGAGAGAGTATAAAATAGAATAGAGGCGACACATTAAAACAAATTGAAATTACCAAATGCATCTATGAAATTTATCGCCCGACACCCAGACACTGACGACGAACAACAAAAAATACAATGAACAACCGGCAAGCGCAACGAGACGGAGTGGCGAGGATTTAATTTATGGACATCAATCTCAATACCGCAGTATCCAGCAAGTCCCTCTGTCCCTGTCCGATCCGTACCAAAAATTTGTGTGTTTGTTGTTTCGGGTCGGAAATTTATTTTTAATATTTTTTTCGTAGCGATTTTTCGTCTGCATTCGCCGCCACTGGCCGGCCGCCTGTTGCCATTGTGGGCGGCCAAGCCCGAACCGAAAAACACAATAAATTAAGAATATTTATTTGTTTGCGGTAATTGTGCGAATAATTGATGATTATGCGCCTCCATCCTCCATCCCAATGCAACTGCCAGTGTGCTGGTTGTTGAATGGTTTTTAATTAATTCCAAAAGAGGCTATATGAAGTTGACCCCTCATTACAGTAAATCTGAAAAGCTGGGTGGATGGAGGACTTCCCTCAGTCCTTGCAAAAGTATTTGATAGGAACTTGGCCCTAAATATCCAAGTCCCATATTGTCTAGTGGTTAGGATATCCGGCTCTCACCCGGAAGGCCCGGGTTCGATTCCCGGTATGGGAAACTTTTTTATACAAAATTGTTTATTTTAATTTTCTAAAATCTTACCCAGCTTCCCGTGACTTTTCTGTCCTATAGTTTTAGTAATTTCAAAATAGATGTATAAAGTTGCAGCATAATGGGAGACTATCTTGAATCAGATGAAAATCTATCGTCGCTACAGACGGGAAAGGGTGTAAGGAACACTCATAGCACGTGCAAAAAGAGTCCAAAATGTCGAGAACAACCCTCAAAATCCAAGAAAGTCCGGGATCCCAGTCCCAATGGAGAAGCTCCTATTTTTCCCTTGAATCCGAAAGATCCCCAACCGGCATGCCTTACCGCAAAATATAACCAAAATCCATCTGGTAAAGACCAGATTCTACTGTACCTCGTTGCGGGATATATACTGGGAATCTTGCTGGTACTCATCTGGTATTATTGGAATCCCAAAAGGGCCCGCTGTGATCTTGGTGGAACGTGGTTTCTTATTGTTCTGTTTGCTCTTTTATTGCTCATTTTGACTCAAATACGTGCTCCAAGGTGTGTAGTTACAGGAGAATGTTTTAACTGAAACACAGATTAATCCGGCCTTAAAGATGCATTGCACTTTTATGTTTTCCAACTTTAGCTGACCACCAATCTCGAGCTCTTTTTGTGGCCTTGGCTTTCTTGATTGCTTTAACGGGTCCTGTGATGAACATCCTTCGTAATATAGACATTATGGCCAACAGTCTCAACTGTCAGCAAAATCAACTTGGTGATGCTCTTGGGGCTATGAACCGCATTATAAGTGATCCCGTGCAAATGGTGGAGGAGTTATTCAGAAAAACTTTTGATGAAATGCTCGGAATGAGGGCGAAATTGGAAAGGATTTTGGTGAAGCTAGAGAATCCAATTTCAGATATCTGTGACTATCCAATAGCTTCAACACTATATTCTATATTCTACTAAACAAACTCTTTTCCCTGTGAAGATGGCACCTACGAGTTATGCGACAGCTGGTTGGCTTTACAGAACGCCAATTTTGACTACCGGATGGGTACGCCGTACAGTCGCTGTCTGAGAGCGGGAAACTTGAGTATTTCCCAATACCAAACCGAAATCGGGGAGCAGGCAAGGCAGGGTTGTAACCAGGAGCTATTCGCTTGGTTCTGTGAAAGTCTTAGGGATGAGAAGGGCTTCTTTTACAATAATCTGCAATTGCCCCAAATGATCTCTGCGGATATATTTCAACGCAAGTATAAAAGTATAAGAGTAAAGCTTTCGAAACTCAACAAGTGTAAAGTTTTTCAGGGTTACGAATATGTTTTGTCAAGATCCGCTTGATGTTCTTGGCCACCATTAGTTTTGATTATAGCGAAAAGCCAAACACTAGGCTTATTTCAACTGACAGAGGTCCCATATACAATCAGGAGGCAACCAGGAGCAAGTTGAACTACATATCCCTTTGCCTTTACTTGATGGTTTTCATTCTCCTGTTGAGTGTGATCCTCCGATCGATAGACTTTCGATTTCGTTACTTGATATCTGAACGCTTTGAGAATGTCTACATAACCCAAGAATTTGAGGTCTACGATGAACAACAATCGCAGATAATGGGGGTTCGCATCTTGCCCCTCACCACTTGTGAAGATAATAAATATATTAAGGTAAAATCTATAGTAAGTTGGTATTTTTCACCAGTTTTATGTTTAGATAGTTTCGCTGGAACTCCTTCCCGGGGAGTGTAAAGCCATGTATCGCTCGGGATTTTTTCTGTTAATCACTGGAATACAGCTTTACTGCCTCTGTCTTGTAGACTACAGTCTTTACAGCATGTTGGCCCTAATGCTTGAATATGGTAACATGACTGCTGATATTCAACGTGAGAGTTAACTCCGGTTCTCGTCTATATATTTTTAATTAATTTTTTGTAGCTTCCCCCTATAGGGAAATGGTAATCAATGGGGGCGGACAAATTGGTGACTTTTTACAGGGTTTTATTCACGCTTTTGAACCCAACGTATTTCAAATGGACTCTTGCAACTGTCTTCCCGTACCGGAAAAGCCAAAGTACGCTCGATATTTCTGGATCACAATGCTTTATTTGCTGGCCTGGATTATGGTCTTCTGGGAGCCCTATGGTCTGCGTCAGCGACATCGTATAATGGCCTACTTTCACCCAGAGCAATCCTATCGCAGAGTTCAGTATCTGCATTATAAAATACTCAAAGAGAGAAGTAAGCCAAATTCAGAAATAATATCTGCAGATAACAAATGATTTCTTTTTAATAGATTTACCTCAACGGAGCCTTCAAAAAGCTCGTTACTTAAAATGCTATAAGTATGAAAACAAAATGGTATCCTGTATCTCCCATCTTAGTTTGCTAACCAGCTGGTAAGATTACATCGGTAACACAATTATTTATTAGAATTAAATTTGTTTAGGATTTTTAGTGGCTGCCATGGTGTCTTTATAGGCAGGTCCTGCACTATTTGCAAAAAGTCGCTGACCAAGTAAGCTTCAATTTAATAATATTAGACATCCTTAAAAGTAGTTATCCTTCTCCAGATCAGATCATGTTTTCTGCGACTTGCCCAACTGCTCGGGAATCTACTGTAGTAAGTGCTTTAACGAGTCCAATAATATTTGTATATTGGGTTGTTCCCCATCGGAATCTGCTTCTTCAGAGATTGGGTAAGGTTTTTTAAAAACAAAACTAATTGAGCTAATTATTTAAGAAAAATGTATCCCACAGAGACTCCTCGGAGGACTGGGACAATAGTTATTGCAGTCAATAACTTGTAGAAGATTTTAATTACAAGTCAGGACTTGTCAATAAAGTGGAATAATAACACTGGTCAGCGTCCTTATCAAGTCCCATATTGTCTAGTGGTTAGGATATCCGGCTCTCACCCGGAAGGCCCGGGTTCGATTCCCGGTATGGGAAACTTTTTTTTGTATATTTTCGTTGTATTTATATCGGAAAATATAACATATAAGTGAAGCTCCTGATCTCATTTTAAGTTTCTATATTTTCTTTAGCGCTTTAAATAAGATTTATTAAGAATAATATACAAAATAAGAATATACTTTTAAATTAGAATATATTTTTAAATTCCATTTTGCATATCAAAGTCCCACTAAAAACTTAAAATAGAACAGGTGTGTTCACGCACACTATTTAGCCACTTGGGATCTCATATCCCATATTGTCTAGTGGTTAGGATATCCGGCTCTCACCCGGAAGGCCCGGGTTCAATTCCCGGTATGGGAAACTCGTAACAGTTTCTTTTTCCTTATTTTTTTCCTTGTTGAACTTTTATGCTGAACAATATTGTTGCCTTAAATAGGCATTCGTAATGTTACATTAACGTTGTTTTAGGAACAAACTTTTCAATTACAAGTCCACAACCCTTGTATTTATTCGCTTTTCCACAACTAATCGAATTCCAATGGGGAGTTTGTCAATTCGCTGACCTACGAACCAAAGTTTTCTTTTCATTTGTTGAGATATAAATTGGGTTCTCCTATTATTATTCTTCCTACTGAATTCCCCCAAATCCCCATTTATCTTCGGCGACCTGCCTGGGTAATTTTCTATCCCATTACCTAATTTCCTTGCTCTCAATGGGCAGTGTGAGTGCGGCGTCCCTTCTTCCTTTAATCCAAATAACTTTCAGCATAATTTTCTAATTCAATCAACGGTCCTTTTTTTTTTTTGCAAAACAAACCCCAAAGTTCCGTGTTTTTGTCGGGGTCGAGGGGGAGACGGGATAACCGGCGGGTCTGAGTTACGAGACAGTTTCAAAAACGGTTCTAGTTCAAGCGAAACGGACAGATTTTACGAGCCGCCTGCCAACTGAAAGTAAACTACAAATGTTTACACAACTCGAGGGCTGCACCTACACACACACACACAAACACACGCACATCCAAGGACTCACTCAGCCTGGTAAAGTTGTTGCAAAAATTGAAAAACTTTTGCCATCGTCTTGTTTTTTTATGATGATGACGACGACGACTGCCGCTCGTTGAGAACGCCTATTTTTTGGAAGAGGGGCGCGTCCCTAGCCACGCCCCAATAGCCGCCCCTTTTCGGAAGTGGAACAGATAAATATAAAATTCGACGAAAAGTTTTACACACGTCTGCCGGCGTTTTTCAGTTCTTCAGAAAATAGCAACAAAAATTAGGATATTCAATAAATTAAAGAAATATTTATTGAAGAATGATTTAAAGTCGGTACAAAATATGGGGTTTACCTAATGAAAGTCTTGTTAATATGCTTGGTAATAGATTTCCCTGTATTCTTGGTACTTTTTACTTTCAGTAAGTGAGTAAGTGAAAGAGTTTTCCGCCACTCTCAAGTGGAAGTTGGAAACTGTCAAGCTACTTAAGCCCGAGATACAAATGTATCTCTGGTTTTGAAACTGCAGTACAATTTCCAGAGTCCTTTAAGGCCTGCATGTGAGATGGAGTTCGGATTCTGCTGCTAGTCCTGTAGGATTTCCATTCCCTTTCCTGGCTGTCTGTCTGCCCGTCTAATTGTGTGGAAAATTGTAAGGAAATAATTCGCTAAATATATGTAAGCGATTGAGTAGTATTTCTGCCTCGATTGTTGGTTCAGATTAGGGATTTCCCCCTTCTCTTATTCGCGCAACCCTTTGCGGTCGCTTTCGGTAGCTTAATCAGGCGCCTCGCATCGCATCGCATTACACGCGGTTGGCTTTCCCAGCTTTTCCTGCGGTTTGGCAATTTTGCTAAAGATACAAAGCGCCGATACGGAACAAAGAGATGATGTGCGTGTGTCTGGTGTGTGTGTGTGAGCTGCGAGGTGAGAACAAAGCGTTTTCCAACCACAAAAACAGCGGCAAAGCGAGAATGGGTTTTAGCATTTGCATTTGCATAGAGAGGGACAGCTCAGAGGCAGGAAAAACGGTGGTGCAGGATGGCGGAAATAAGAAAAAAGTGGCAACGAAAATACCGGATAGGAATGGCGAAAATCATATTTCCGGATAAGAGAAAACGTGCTGATTAGGTGCGTCCTTTTAGCACTTTTTCCTCTCTCGGTGAATGATTTTTAGGAATGAAATATAGGTAAAGTCTCCATTGTTCTGTACATTCTTCCTTAAATTTGTTGTTTTATATACAGAACTTGGTACTTAGTACTTAGGACCCACTGTTGCATTTAGGAGTGATATCTCCCTGGCAGTTTACCGCTAACAAAGGGAAACCACAGTACAACAATCTCTGAAACGCCGGCGAATCTTTTGCATTGCGCGTTCCGCAAATGCCAAACAAGAAACGCGGCAGGACGAGGGTCGTTGCAGGTCCTAATTGCACCTCCACAGACAGCGGCCGCCCGCCCACTCAATGAGCAAACACTTTTCAAATGGTGGGAGGAGGGTGAGGTTGGTCCGTGATACTATTCCTAATTACAACTTTAAAGGCGACCAGAGCACACACATGGAGTCAAATTAACGTGGTCAGAAAGGGGGTTTGTCCGGCGGCTTTAAGGGGCGCGGTGGCGGCGTCCACTTTTGATTGGCGAATCGCGTGTCACTGCCAACGGCGGCATTTCCACTTCTAATAGGTTCAAGTGCAATTTAATTGAGCGAAATGCATAAAGAAGCGCACACACACACAACGCGAATTAAATGCGACATTTTTATTTGCGGTTTTCAGACCGTTACAATTAATATGGCGTCGCCGAGTCACAGCAAAATGGCTGCAATTACCGTTAGAAAAACAAGGAAAATAAAAGAGGAAAGGTTTAAAGTGGACGGCAGAAATGTAATAGAGTCCTGTAAACTGTATTTATATAATAAGATTAGGCAAAGGAGCGGGGATACATCCAAGTAAAACCCTGCCATGCCTAGGAATCCCATCAAGAGAAATTTGCAATCTGTAGTAAATGTAATTAGGGGAACTCGGATAAGGGTAATCAGTAAATGTGGATCACAGGAAACTGGTAAATTTGGGGCACTTGTATTTGTTCCACCAACCCCCGAAGGAGGTCTCGATGCGACGCTTCTTCTGCGGCTGCTTCAGCAGCAAGCAGAGCTGGCAGTAGGGCGGCGCGGTGCGGCGCAGCTTGTAGAGCGAGTGCCACCAAAAGTAGCGCTTGTACTCCTCCGGCGTGCTCATCAGGTGCTTCATATATGCCACCAGATCCTTGGGCTTCGCGAAGTCGCGGCTGCTGATGTAGGACTGCGGTGGTACCAGCTTCTCCAGGTTCCCGCCGCCTCCGATCAGGACGGGCACAATGAACTTGTACATGGCCTCGTACATCTGGGTTGGCACATAGTCCGGACAGGCGGTTGAATCGAAGATCAGCATAAAGTGGTAGTCAAGGCAGCTGTGGGATTCGGAGAGATTCATGGTAGATTCATGGTAGATTCATACTAGTCATAGGTAGCTTGCTCACTTACAACTCGAAACCCTTACAACTCTGGTGGGCATCGAGGTGGACATATTTGCGCAACTCCTTCAAGTACAGGCTCTGAGGAAAAGTCGTCTCTTCAACCTCGTACATCAAGTACATGGCCAGGGAATTCTTCTTCCTGGTTTGGTTCTTCAACCGCTCCATCTCATAGGCCGGCATATCGTCCGAATAGTGCTTACTGGGGGCACGGAACGAGTTCAGCCTGCTGTCCTGATTGTGGAGCGAAAAGTAGTACTCCGACCAGACCAGCTGCGAGTCCAGGCGATAGGTCATGGTCAGGTTGAAGGCAGGCCAGTCGTTGGCCTTGGGTGGTAGTGGTGGCTCCTTGGCCAGTCCCAGGGAATCTCTGGCAGCAAAGACCGACAGAAAGTTGCGGGTTCGGTTAATTCGGTGCAAATATTTTAGGGTGTAATGCCTGTGGGCATTGAAGACGATGGCATCGACCGCGCTTTCGTAGTCCTTCCTGCGGCTGGTGATCACACAGCCGCACTCCATGTGCGCCGATCCTTTGGGCATCTTGCGTGGATCCTCGTTCCACAACATAATGACTTTCTGGCCAGACTCCTGCAACACCTCCTGATCGTGGGGGTATAGAGAAAACATGATGAACAGGGCCACGCAGGCCACGAGCACGGCCAGGACATAGGGCACCCTTCGGCGTTTCACCCGATCCTCGTCCTTCTCTGGTTCATTCTCCAACAACTTGACTTCCTTGGACGGCGGAATCCCCTCCTTTGGTTCTGATGTATTACTGCTGGTTTGGGCTGCCTCATACTTTGGTTCATCCCTCGACTCTTGTTGCTGTGGATTGGTGGTTGTCCTCCATAAGCTGAGAAATTTGGCCATCACTGGAATCGCTCTCATTTTGTATGTCATCTCGCAGGGAGATCTCTTTAAAATCTCGTGTGTAAGCGTCTGTCATAACTATGGTTATGATGTCCAAACAATCATAACGATTTTTTTGATATTAAGTTCTAGGCAAACTTGATTCAATATTATATAAAAACTTTCTTTCTTAATTTACCACTTTCTACAATATATTTACACAATATCCCATAGCAAATCAAGGGTTTAGTCACAACAAAAGAAAGTGAAGCTCAGGTAGGTAGGGACGTGGCACTTACTCATTCTATCCGCAGGTCGTAAACTACACACGAGATAAGCCAGTGCAGTGGCGCTAACAGGATCATAAATCCAGCGATATAAATCTCTGAGCCAAAGGAGTGAGATGAGAAGATACAGGATATAATGTACGGCGGGGCGATGATAAACCCTCGCACACGTCGAAGATCTTAAATTACTTTCGTTTTTATCGCCGGTTTTCATAATTTACACGCGACCTGCCTAGGAAATCAGGAGAGAAGAGCTCAGAGAATGCTGACGACTCACTTCATCATAAATTCACCTGTCGTCCATCGAGGAGCGGAGCCGGACCTGCGCTTCCGTTGTCCCTTCGAGGTGGGAAAAAAAATTGAGTAGGACGAGGGCGTCGTCCGAGAAATTTATAAATTTCGTTGGCGTGGCGAGTGCGCGAAAATTTCGTGGAATTTCTAGGCAGGACGAGGTTGTCGCGTCATTCGAATTGAAATTTCATTAGTTTTACGAGCGCCCAGCCTTTGAGGGGTTTATGCTTCCCGGGAAATCTACGACGGAGAACCAGGAGCACCAGGAGCACCTCATCCTTGTCCTCGTCGAGTACGACGTCGAGTCAACGCAATGAATTATGGAAAGCGATTTACATTCGCTCGCTCATATTTTATTGCTGCTTGTTAATGTTTTCATTGCTCGTCCTTCTCTTTTCCCCCTTTTTCCCGACGCTTTTCTTATTTGGCGAACGTATGAATTATGGATTTTCCCCTTATGGCCAAAGAATGCAAGAGCGAAATTTGTTTTCATTGTTGAAATATATTCTTTGCAAATTTATTGAATAATTCAAGGCCATTACGGGACGAGGGGGGAGGGAGTTTTACAGTAAAGTCTGCGCTATTCACTATAAATGGATGCGTTTCGGAAACGCCAACAGCGAAAAGTTTTCTATTTCAAACTAAACTTTAGGTGAATTGTAATGCTCTCCGAAAGACATATCCTTCAGAGCGATATTATTACAATTTCATTTCAGTTTTGAAATAGTTTCTATTGTAGAAATTTAAGGATACTTTGACAAAAATTCCTTTTAAGAATCAGCTTTTCTAACATATGCTAAGTATTTAAGAGAACCAATAAAACGTACCCCTCGAAAGTTTCTCATCCAATCTCCGCCATATTGAACTCGAGCTGACCTCTTTGGACAGCCATAAAAAATAGAAGGCAACTTCTCCCCATGAGGCAGGAGCGGAGATAGGGGAAAATGGCAGCTGACATTAGTGCTCTGTTCAAGGAAAAATTGTTATATTCTTAACCATATTCCGGGATATTTATGACCCCGCCAGTGGATCGGTATCCCATGGCACTGCTCAAATGGAGCGTGTCCCGTGCTCCACTTCGGCTGCTGCTGCTGCTGCTGAATATGCGTGAAAAATGTTGCGAAAAATTTTAATGCGCTCGAAAGAGAGCTGCGGGCGCCAAATGGGAATGGAAATGGATGGTGACATTGGGAGCGGGGGGCAGCGGGCAGCGCCGGGAAAATGGGTAGAAAATGAAAAGAAAGATGACAAATGATTATGGAGCATAATAAATTTTCCAGCGCTGATTGAGCGAAATGCAAAATGCAGCAGCGAGAATGCAAAAAAAATAGTTGGATTTGGTGCGACGGGGAGTAAGTCATCCATTAATGAAGCTAATTTGCTGCACAAATCCTGGCCAAGCTCAAGCTCAATCTCGAGCTCTGCTCTGCTCTGCTTCTGCTCCTTCAAATCCCATTTTGCGAAAGCAAACACAGAGAGCACAAGGAGCACACAGCGAGAGAGAGAGAGAGAGAGAGGGAAAAGTTGATCCCGGCTGCTTATGGCTGACACGAGTGTCATCCACTCCTATCATATCTCAATCCCCCCTTTTCCCTTTTTCCCTTTTCCCAGCAAATAACTGAGAAATTGCAGTGGCAGCAAGTTTATTGTCTCCGGGTCCTTGGACTTGCACACGCACACATGCAGGCTCCTCTAAAAGGAGTCCCCCAGCTCTGCTCAAGGAGTTTGAATTTATTTTGTTCGAGTGCCTTTCCCCTGCAATTGCAAGTGAAAAGTCCGTTCCGAGTGCAGGTCGCTTTTTCAGCTCTCATTTTGTCCTGATTGGGCGGCGCACAGTCGCCGGCGAAAGTTTGCTGCCATCTGTATTGGCCTCGCCCCACAATGATGTCCTTTGTCTATTTGCTTGTCTCGGGCGAGCAGTAAGCTCAGCTGGACATGCGGATTATGCTGGAATATTGAAAGGGACAGATAGAACAGGACAGAACAGGGCAGGGCAGGGCATGGCAGGGCAGGTTCAAGCAGTGGGACAGGACTTTTGGGAGGTGAAAAATTACTTTTCAGCTTTATGTTGATGCTTCGGTGGTTTGGTTTTGGTTTTGGTTTCGCTTTCTAGAGTTCTTCCTAAGTTTTTGACGTTTAAAATATAAACAAATATGGGGTTTTTATGGGAGCTGACTCTTGAAACTATGCTACCAACTTAGTAAAATATTTTATAAACTTTTAGTGTTTAGAAAAATCCTAAGAACTATGAACATCTATATTACATCTACCAGAGATTTATTGTAATTTGAAAATATTTAAAAAATCAAGTAAAAAATGGAATAGTTTCATAAAATACATTTTTATTTTCAAGAAATTTCCTTAATTTTTTTGCTTTGGGTTATTTTTTAAATCCTATGACTTATATATTCTTCCTAGTGCGCAATTAAATATTGCATGTTTCGTAAAGTTAATTTTGTTTACTCCGCTTACGCAGTTAAATTAAGGATTCTCAATAATTACTGAGACTAGTAGTTAATTTTTAAAGGAAACTCTAAGACTTAAGATCAAAGGAGGTCATCTTTTATAGTAATTTTATTCCAAAGGAGGTTCTTTTAAAAGAGCAATCTCTTTCGGAGCTGAACGAGAGAGAAATATAGCCAAGCTCTCTCTGATTATAGAAATATAAATTCTCTCGCTTTCTACTAAGTGGAATTTACAAGCTATTTCATGCTGCTTTGCCTGTAGATTGCAGGCAGATCTGGGAAAAGAGAGCGAGATAGAAAAGCAAGAGTTCTATGAGAGCAAAACTGATCTCGCTCAATTTAAAACTGAGAGGTTTCCTTCAAAATCAGGTTCTGGGACAATCCGAGAGAGAGAGAGGCTAGGCCCTTATCAGTTCAGTTCAAATCTATTAATCAAGTCTTTAAAACCAATCCAGTTTTTAATATTTTGCAAATATATAATTAAATTTAATGACTTACTTTCCTCTGAATTTCTAGCTTTGTTACTAACTAAAATATTTCTGGACATAAAATAGTCTCTCCCCTGACAATGGTCACCGACTGTAAAATCGTAGCTGTAAAATGTTAAGTGGTAAGTATTGGTAAGTATTACCCAATAAAGCATAAAAATTGGAGACAATGACGCAGACAGCGAACGTGGCGGCGGCACCCACAACTGAAACCGAAACAAGTGCTATATCTATAACACAGACTCGGATGAGACACAAATTTCTGTGCCCCTCTGAGGGCGAGGTGAGAAGAGCGGGAGGCGGCGGCGGCGGAAAGTCAACAATAATAAAATATTTAGGGAAGTGAGGGTGGTGAGGGTGGTGTGTGTGTGCGTGTGTGGAAAAAGCCCCGAAGAAAATGAAGTCATCTTGAGCAAATATGCCAACAAAGTCAAGTGTTAATTTGCGTGGGAAAATAATTTTGTAGTTCAGTTTCTTGGCCCCAAAAAATGAGGCGGCTAAAAGCTCTTTTGATAACGAACATAGGTCCCTTGTTAACCAGAATTCCTTGAAAGCAAAAGTGTGTAATTGAGGGGGGTGAGGGAAGGGTGAGATAGCAGCGTAGAAGGAAGGTCTCAACCCGACCGGGAGGGAGCGTGTGAAAGGTCAAAGTTTTGTAGCAAAAGCACTGACGATTAAAGGCTAATTTCGTGAAGCCAAATTAGAGAAAATCCCCGACCATTAACAGCCGACTCTCGCTCTTGCTGGCATTGCAAAACCAAAGTCCCAACGACAAAAGTTGACACCACAAAACATTAACTTTCAAGTACATCAAACATTTTGTTGGCTGTTATCTCAGCGCAGGCCGCCACACACAAAGGTGCCACCAACTTTTGGCCAGCCAAAACTGGGCCATCAAAGGGTTAAGGGAAGT
>VNJU01005274.1:0-45680 GCA_008042675.1 Drosophila seguyi | reverse complement strand
TTTTGATGATATTAATAGTTGTTCCTTAGCTATTGGCATGCATTCCGGCTGCTGCGCCTGTCTTGGACAGCTCCCAGTACATATGGAAGGAACTCGGATGATTGAAATTGAGTTCCGTGTCTTGTTCAGAAAGAAACATGATGGCACCAGTGGCCATTATAATGGAGGAGAAGCTCCGATTACCTGTACCAGTTGCATAACAATATGCAATGGACCATTTACGATTGTCGTCTGCATTCTTATTGTTATTTTTATTTTTATTTTTTCGTCCCATGTCTCTTTAATGCATGTTTATGTAATTTCCAAAGTATTGTATTTGCCTCCATAAAATTATTTAAGACTGTATTGCTCTTTTAACTTCTGGATTCGACTTTTCTACGCATTATTGTTTGTGGCGGGATCCATACTTTGAAATATGTGAAGGGCAGAGCGAGAAGCAAACATAGGGGACAAACTGTTTTATTAAAATTTTTATTCTTTTCGTCGACGCGTTATGAAAATACTAAAAGTGCGCCTTCAAATAATCTCCTAAATCTTGCACCTCTCTAGTATTTCCGAATCTGAACTGGATACCGCGCTTCGAAACAGACCTCGGGGACAAGCTGTTCCAAACTATTTGCCTCTCGCTCTCTCTCACTGCTTTGGAACAGTTTTCTTCTGTCTGGATACCGTGCTTTAATTCATTTATTCTCCTGCAACAGGTGGCAAGGCTGCCTTACTGAGCGTAACTTCTAGAGGTGAACATACATACATCGATGTATCGACGATGTTTTAAAATTATATATAAATGTTCTTTGCTTTAAGCTAATTAATATATTATGTAGTTATCTAATTTTCATAATTTTAAAAACAATAATGGGAAAAGAAAACCATAATTTTACTTCGGCGGAGTTGTAAAAACTTAGATAGTATACAATACATATCGATGTTTTTTACCTCTACGTTCTTCCTCTTCTTCGGCGGCTTTTCGTTTTCATAATAAGAACACGTTGTTTACAATAATAATCACTGAAATTGACGACAATGGCCACTGAAGCGGCCTCTCCGAGCATTCAATTGGGAGACTATATCGTCATCCAGCGCCAAAAGTACACCAAACTGCAGAAATTCGGCAGCTTGGACACCACAGCCACTCTGGGCAAGGAGACACTGGAGCTTAAGTCGCTTCTGGATCAGCCTTATGGGTCCACGTTCAAGATGAGTGTGAAGGAGACGAAGCCCGGTAAGCGCGGAGCCCAGCGTCAACATACACTGGAGCTGTGCAGCGAGACGGAGCTCAAAAGCACGCGGGAGGCCTTGGGAATCTCTAGCAGTGGAGCGGATAACCGTGATATCTGCGACAACGGAGAAGCACAGGCCCTCAAGTCGTCCGACATTGAGCAACTTCGAGAGGAGTGCAACGAGTCCAGCAAGATCATTGAAAAGCTGGTGGAGAATTCGAAGACCTTCCACACCCGCACGGAGTACTCTCAGGAGAAGTACCTGCGCAAGAAAGAAAAGAAGTACTTCGAGTTTGTCCAGATCCGGCAGCCAACGATTCGACTGATGCTGGACATCTTCTTCCGCCAAGACGCGGAGAAGATTATGGGCATTCGCGTAGACACGCTCTCGCAGATTATCTCTTACTCTGGCGTCTGCGGATTTGGGAATTATTTGCTCTACGAGAGCGGCACTAATGGGCTGCTGCCAGCCGCTATGTTGAACTCAATTGGAGCAGGGACGGAGGGCAACCTCGTGCACATGCATCCTGGAAATGTGCCACAAAAGCAAGCACTTCTGGCCCTGAAGCTCCCCCTGGAACAGCAGCTTAGATGTGTGTCTGTTAATTTGTACTCTGTTTTAAGGGAATTCTACCAGGGAGGTGACGCGAAAGAATCGAATCTTTCTGTCACAGAGGCTACAGAAGTTCTGGAGCAAGAAACTCAGCCGGACACGCCCACAGAAGATCAACCGGAGGCGATCGAACCGAGCACCAAGAAACCAAAGCTGGATGAGGTTAAATGTGCGAAAGAAGGTATTTATATCCTGTAGACAAAGCTGTGGGATTCAGATTTTGAAGGTTTACAAAATCTGTCTATTTTCCAGGAAATAAGGGCCCTCCACGATGGCAGTTGGAGAACAAGCGAGCCACTGCTCTAATGCACACTAAATTTGATAGTCTGGTGCTGGCCTCCAAGGAGCATCCGTCTAGCATTCTGCAAGCTCTACTGCCCCTCGTCAAGCCCTCGCGACCCATTGTGGTGTTCAGCACTTGTAAGGAGCTGCTCCAGGAGACATACATGGAGCTAAAGACCTCTGGCAAGGTGACGGGTCTACATCTTACCTCAAATTGGCTTCGCACCTACCAGATCCTGCCGAATCGTACCCATCCGGAAGTGAACATGAGCGGAAACAGTGGCTACCTGCTGACAGGATATACGCTAAGATAGTTGTTAGACTGCCAAATACATGTAAGCGTTTGTTTTGATAATATCATGCAATGTTTTTAATCCCTATTGTGAGTTGAAACAAGACTGGATTCCCATTTTATGTCGAGTGTAATGGATCGAGTGTCTTTGTACAGCGCTCTTTATGTGTGAAAGGTCTAGTATACGGGTGGCACGTTCTTAAGTACGAAGAAATGCCCACACTCGCACCGCTTCGGTCCTTCGTCCTTCTCAATCCACATCCACTTGGGTAAGCGGTCGTCCAGGCAAAGGCAGCCCACGAGACGAGCGTCAAATGCTGAGGGAATCACAGTTGGATCGTTCTCCCTCCCAGTGCCACGCTTAATTACGCGCCTAAAGCCCCAGGGATCGTCGCAGCCATGTTTGGCAAGCTCCATCTCGCGCTTCTGTATTCCCGTTGCAAGTTCTTCGTCGTCAATCAACACTAATTCGTGGATAGGGGCCCTTAACTTGTGATCTTTCAATTTTCCTGCCCTACACTTACCCGACTTATGCACCTGCGAAGTGGATATGGCACGCTGCTTGGTAGCAGTCGATCCTCCCAATCCAAGTTGACGCCACAAGGACTTTAGCTTGCCCTCGCGCTGTGTCAAATTCGATATAAGGCGCTTGGAGGCAGCTTGCCCCTTTAGCAGACGCGATATATATGAGGACATATTTTTATTTAATTAATCTTTTCCGGTAGATATTTTGCTGGAAAAATAGTGTTCTCCCGATGAGGTGAATGAAGCAAAACTGATGCCAGAGAACTTTACAATGCCTGACTTTGAGCTGAGAGGCCTACTGCGAACTGAAATCATAATTTTTTAAAACTATATGGCTATATCATTTTCGCTAGGTAGTGTAGTTTTATCAGGGCTGTCATTTGAGATTCTAGCGAAGGCTAAGAGGATATTCAAGGATTACAAAACCCACTGTAATTTCCTGGACAGGATTGGACAATGAACTCATAGTTAAAGCTTTCGCTCGAAATCACTTTGTTGCTTTTATTGTTAGCGTATCGTGTATAAGTAAGCATCCAGCACTCCGCAGTTGTCGCGGTGAAAATAAGGACATAACTAAGAATGGAAGATACGGCCGCCCGTTTTCTTTGTTTTTGGGTTGATGTTTGTTTATTTGGACAGCTAAATTGGTTGACTTTTAGCTTAGTAGTGGTTGTGGTTGTTTTTTGTTATTAATTGGTTTATTGAATTAATTAATAATAACTTTAAACAGCTGCCTTCTCCACCAGTTTGAACCAGTGGCCGCACTCACAACGCTTCTGGTTGCCCTTCTGCAGCCACATCCATTGCACGTAGGTCTGATCCTCTTCGCCTGTGGGTGATGGATAATGCATTAGAAAATGTTTACAGGTAAGGTGCACATAGTTTGTGGCGGCAATAATAGCACTGAAAACCAGGGTCATTTTAATTTAAACCGTTTGAAATTAAGAAATAATTTTTAATTATTTAAAACTGCTACGGAATGGCATGAGTAAACTAATTAAGGCCAAACAAATTATTTAGTGTGCCTTTTTTTTTAATAATTTGGGAAGAATTAATAAACTGGCTTTAGCTTGAATTTAAATTGGTGGTTTAATTTAGGTGATATCAAAATTATAACAAACTCGAATTACTGACACTGGTACATCTTGTGCTATTATCTGACCTGCCGAGGACTACTCACAGATGCATCCAACAATACGGGCATCGAAGGCTGATGGAATCAGATTGGGGTTCTCCTTGGTGCCGGCACCCCTCTTGAAGACCTTCATGTCGAAGGGATTATCGTTTCCGGCAGCCTTCAGCAGCAGCTCGCGCTTCTCGATACCGGTGGCGTGCTCCAATGGATCGTTCATCACTGCAAGGCGAAGGAAAAGAGGAGAGATGAGGAAGTTGGCTCATAAATTGATAAGCTAGGGGCCATCAGCTGTGCAACTGGCAGGCGGCTGGTTACATAAACAGCAGACGCCCCAAACGTCAGGAGCTGCGTCATTGGTTGGGTCATCATGGGGTATTAATCTCGGCGAGATTCCATCGAGGCGCTAACTCTGCTGTTTTGCTGCTCCACTCCCCCCTCTCTGTTGCAAGGCACACATTTCCCTGCGCATAGTTATTACATAACCTCGCACACTCCACAACAGCGACATTTTCCTGAGCCAAAATTGCAGTTATCCAGATGACCCCGTGCAGGAGGATTAATATTTTCCTGCAGCCACTCCATAATTATGCAATTCCGGCCTTCAGTCGCCGCCAATTGGACATACAACTTTGGTGAACGTGACGAATTGAAAGCTGCTCCACTGCGGGATTTCACTCCTGGTTTTCGCACACTTACTTTTGCAGAAACGCACGGGCGTGTATGCAACATTCTGGCGTGCGGCGGCACGCAGCGCCATGCGTCCACAGATCGATGCCATTGTTCGTTTTGCGAAAATTTTCGGTCGGTCTTAAAATTGAACACCAAAAATTCTTTCGTAATTTTTTAGGGAATATATCGATATTTTTTTCTAGTGATGATATGTTTCACAATTTTTTGTTTGTCCAAATATCGAAATTGCGATATACATATTTGATATTTTTAGACTTTTCAACACTGGTGGTGGATAGAGTTGCCACTAAATCTGTATAATCGGTTCAATATATGTGACATCAACGATTTATTTAATTCAAAAATTATATATTCATATATATGCTTTTATAAAGCTTCGGATGACACCCCTTCGTCAGCTACCTTTTCATTTTTAGTAAAAGATAATGGTAGACTGGGCAGTTTTTTTTTTGCCATAAAATGTGTTCACAAATGAAACCAAATATATTACTATTTTAAAGATATAATTAAATTAGCCTTTTTTTTTCAAATATCCCAAAACTTTAGTAATTTTTCACACACTGAGATTTAAGGAATTGTGTCCAGCGGGACCCCGGAACTATTGATAAATTTACCCTAAATAAACTTAAAAAATACCAAAATACCACTATAAATGTGCACATATTCCACAACAAAGTTATTTTTTAATAAATTACAATTATTGTATAATTGTTTAAATTTGTCAAAAAAATAACTGAAAAATTAAGTGAAAATTGTATTCATCTGTCGGCATTTTTGACGCAAAATGTAATCGATTAAAATGGGCTGCTTTCACTTGTGTTATCGCACAATCGTATAGCAAAAATGACAATCTCCCACCAGGGGGCGCCACTTAGTTGCCGGGCAACGGAAACAGGAAAAACCAAAACAAACAATTAATTAAATGTAAAACTTCTGCAGCAAAAAAATGTCAAGCAAGCCGGTAATCTGTTTTGATACATCCAAAAATGAGAGATTTCAAATATCGGACAACTATAAAATGCTTCACCGCAAGCTCAAAGTCAACTGGAATGTGGAACAGTCAGTAAAACAATAATTCATTTTTCATTTTAATGTTTTGTCGCTTGGAGTAGTTCTATTCCAAGTATTAGAGAATAATCTATCATGTCAAAAGCCAAATGAAAAGTTCAATTTCAACCAAACATCAAGGATCCTCTTCCTTATTCTCGGCATAAAGCAAGATAAATAATAATCCAAATCGAAGGCCGGTTTCAGTTTCAATGAATGGAAATTGTTCGCAACAATTTACTCAAAACTTTTTAAGATATCCGTAGAACTTTTGTAGGTTGTCCTCAAACAAGTTTTAAAATAATCTTGGCTTAACATTTTCATACTCACAGAAACGATGCTGAGCTCAGAAAAGAGCGACTGGCCCGGGTGAAAGTTTTTGTACTGGCAGGACCTCAGGACCGCTTCACGGAGGATGAATTCGAGGTGCTCAAACATTATGTAGAAGTGCAGGGCGGCAGTTTGCTGGTCCTCCTTGGCGAAGGTGGGGAGGCGGAGTTCAACACCAATGTTAACTTCTTTTTGGAACAGTATGGAATATTTATCAATGGGGATAACGTGGTGCGACCTCACTACTACAAGAATTTTCATCCCAAGGAGTGCATAGTTGGCGGAGGCGTTGTCTGTGAGTCAATGTGGCGACATCTCCTCAAGCTGGATATCGAGAAAGTTGACTATGACTTTACCGACGAGAAATACAAGATACATTTCCAATATCCATATGGCGCCACGCTCAACGTCTCAGAGCCAGCTAATGTCCTTCTGACCACAGGCCCAGTGGTCTATCCCTTCAATCGTCCATTGTGTGGTTACTTTACAAATGGAAAGGGCGGAAAGATCCTGGCTTTGGGTTCAGGTTACATTTGGCACGATAAATATCTGCAGGACAAAACCAACGACGCCATATGGGAGTACATACTGAGACTGCTCGACGGAGACGAAATAAGCTACACTCACTTGGACTTTAATGACGTGGAGGTGGGTGAATAGGATTTAATCACATTTACACAATCATTCTAATTAATCAGATGTTGCATAGCTCAGCGACAATAAGCACTTTACGGATCTTGCGTTTCTGGCCGATATGCCCAAGGCCTGTCTTATCGACTCGATCGGATCGGAGATGCCCACCGACTTCAAGCAAATGTTCGACATGAAACTGTGTGCGCTGAGCAACAACTTATTGAAGGACGTCATCGACGCGTACGAGAAGCTGCACGTGAAGTACGAGCCGCTGAGGATCATCAAGCCGCAGTTTGAGATCCCGCTACCGAATCTCCAGCTGGCCACATTTCCCCCGATCTTTAGTGAGCCGCCCGCACCCCCGCTGGAGCTGTACGATCTCGATGAGACCTTTAGCGGCGCCCGATCCCAGTTGGCCCACATGACCGGCCAGTGCCTGCAGGCGCTGCAGTCCAAGGAGCCACAGAGGAGGCCTCTGAACCAGCGGGAGCTGGAGAACTACATAAAGGAGTGCGCCAGAATAACGGCCATTGTGGACGAGCGCCAGGACATGGCTGCCCGCGAGATTCTCAACATTGTGGCACGCCAGATTGTCAGCTACAGACCGTTTGCGGAGGACTAGGACGATCCAATTACCCGCAGAACGGCACATTCCGCGCAACCGTTTCCCGGCCAATCAGCAGAATTTTGTGAATCCAAAAAATATATAAAATTGAAAACCTAGTCTGTTTTATGTAAACATGTTGGCGACTCGTATTCAAACATGGCCGGCAAGCCAGCGAACGAACCAATGCAGCTCCTCCGTTCTCCGCCGGGCTCCCGAATTGGATTACACCGAAGACAATTTTGGAGTGCGGAAACCCAAAACCTGTGGGAAGTAAAGCTATATAGCTGCCCTTACCAGAGGCTCGCTCTCCCATCGCTTAGTACAAAAATTGTTTACTTAACACAATTAATTATTTGTATTAATATTTCCCTATGCGCCACCCGCCTCCCCGCTTGTCGGTATCCCCTTCGAAATTCCCAAACAGACCCCGAGGAGTTGCTTTGTTTTTAGGTGTCGATAATTTGTTTCCGCCTTTCTGGAGGGGTGTCTCCCCTCGCCGCTAATTGGTACGGCAGGCGGGGGCATTAGGGAGCTCTTTTAGTGTGTGAAACCGCTAGTTAGTACTTGTCCCAACAAATGTTGTCATCAATTTCAAGGGAGAAGTCTCAGGGGGGAGCTGGAGAGTCCTGTAAAAAAACTAAATATGCACAACTGACGGCTGTAAATTTCTTCGTTTAAAGATATTTTTTTTTTTTAGCGGGAAAGGAATTCTCTGGAGCTTTGGTGGCTAAAGGACTCATGAAAAAATAATATTTAGAGAGGTTTGTATATAGGTACTAATGACATTTATTCTTTAAATATTGATATAAATGTATGTACATTAGAAATACAAGTAAGTCTTTAAAAGGACTAGCAATAATGTCATTCTTGAAAAAAGATGAACTTTAAATTTAAAATACTCCCTTCTTAAGTTAAACATTTTGAGTCCAGCTGGATGACGAGTCTACCGAAGACCTCCCTCTCAACACTGCCAACCGTTGCGACTCTCCCCGAGCACTGGTGTTCAATCAATCAATATTGATGGTTCCCACACCGCAGCCCGAATGCTCCATCGGCTCCATCCATCCCCCCAGGTCGTGCGAGTTCGCCATTTTGTTTGCTATTTCTGTTTGGTTTTTCTCTTCTCGGGCTGACCGCTAAATACAAGGTTGGACGGTTAAGCCGGGAAGGGGCTGGGGCTGCGGAGTTGGGGTGGGGGTTGCAATAATCTCTCGGGTCGGAGTGAAATCGGAGCCGAGGCAAGTAGGAAGTTACCTTGAGTGCATTTCTATATATTGACAGTGACAATGCCCGTCCAAGTTGCAGTTCATTCATGGTTTCAGTTGGGTTTTTTTAATACAAACAGGTTCACAGGCTCACGGCACAGAAGCCGCACAAGTTTTTCCTGGGTGTCCATCCTCCTCCGCCTCCATCTTCCACTTTTCCCTGGCCCTCAGTCCTCAGCCATCTGTCCGCCAAGAGTGGCTTCATTAGCTGAATGAAAAACTATGTTATTCCGATTCTGTTTGCCTAACAAATCCAGCTGTATTTGCCGCACTTCCGTTCTCCCAGAGCCTTGTGCAAATATTCGGAAAAGTCCTGACTTTTCAAGTGCTTTGTTTGACTCTTCATCGGGACATCCTTTCTTCCCGGACAGCTGGGATTTTTATAAATCTGCCTTTATAAATTAGTTATTTTTCCAAACTGACCAACATTTGTCACCTGTGCCGCGTGAAGCTTGAGCCACGGGGAAATTCCGGGAAAACCCTCATGGAGCAGGCCGTGATGCGGGTCGTCGAGACATCATTTTAATTAAATTACAGCCACCAAAACGTGCGACACTACAATAATTTTTATTCATTGTCAAAAATGGGAAATCATAAAAAACAACACGTCTGCATCGCAGCTGGCGGGGATCGAGGTGTGGAGTGCGGCCAGACATAAACACACACACACACGCGCGCACATAAAGGGAATGTAACAATCAATTAACAGGCCAGATAGGTTCAGATAGCTTTGGGCTCTTAACCCTTGGTTGGCAAATTAAGACTTAGGTTCCCAGCTTGGCCCAAAAAGTTCAGTATATTTTTTGGGATTTGTATTAAATTAGATATTAAATAATTTTATGTATATTTGAGATAATAATATTAAGAAGTATTATTAAGATCGGAGATTAAATGATTAAATGTAGGTATATAAAAATTATGTATATAAAATGATAATACCTCTTTTTGGATACAAATATATTATATTATTTATTTATTCATAGTTTGTAACAATGTTGTCGTAGCTCAAGATCAAATAATGTTTTTAAATCGCATAAAAACATGGTGCAAATTAGTTGATGTTTAGGGTGTTTAAAAAAAATATCTTGTTTACTTTGTAGATTAAAGTGCTTGTTTTGCCTTCTTGATCCGCGACAGGGTTAAGGCGCTGACCCAAGAGTTCGTCTTGGCACGCTTCTTGGCCCATTCGCCCGTTGGCTCTTTGTCTTTGACTCCGTGGTTGTTGCTGCTTGGCTGCGGTGTCGCTGTGGGGCCCAATGTCAATGTCTATATGGCGGGGACATGATGGCCATCATTGAAATAGAAAGCTTGTCTTTTATGTTCTGGCATTGTTATTAATTTATCATTAGGTCGCCGTTGTACAACAAGCTCTAATGATGCCTGTAAATGCTAAATCCATGGCACTCCCCTTCGAAGCAAGAGTATCCCAACCGAATATCTCACACTACGCCGAGAAAATGGTCGAAGCGCGTGTACAATTTAAAATGAAATAAAATCAGACTGCGCAGCTTTCGAAATTTTATGAGCTTGTTGTGCTTATTAGTCGCACCGAGAGAAATGGCGACAGGCCACAACACCACCAAAACAACCATAAAAACAACAAACACAACACGCATTTCCACTGCTAATTTTTCACGCGTACTCCGTTCCCATTCCCGCTCCCGCTCCCATTCCGACTCCTATTCCCGTTGCCAAAGTTGGCAACCGACAGCGACAGCTCCTGACCAGGCTATCGCTGCCCAGAGCTCCCATCAAGGGTATCGTTCCTACATCGTGGCCCTTGTCGCTTTTTTGTGAGGTGAAATAGGTAGATAGAATCATCTTGCTGGGAACATAATCAAGAATAATTTGTTTGTTTTTCACATTTTTATATGATTGTCAAGCTTTGCTTTAACCTAAAATTAAAATATTTTCAGTGATAATTTAATGGTCACAAGTCTTATACAAATTTCTAACATCATTTTGGAAATTATGGCATTGTGATTATTTTAAAATATTATTAAATTATTTATCGCTTACACAACTTATATATATAAATTTAAGTGGTTACTAAGTTGAAATTTTTTTGGATAAAAGCAGAACTGAGGTAGTTTAAACCCAAACATCTTAGCATTTAATATCTTCGATTATAAAATATAATTTCCGTCTCTTAGTAGGTTAAAATAAGCTGGATAATTTTAATATTGAAATCAAAACATCATATAGTTAATCCAGCATTCGTTGGTATTAAATTAGCTGATGTAGGTTCCTTGAGCTTTATTTTTATATTTTTTGGCACGCCAGACACGCACGAGAAATTCCAAGAGATAAGGATCGTGTACGACAAGGTGTATTATGGACCCCCAATCCTGAATCCCCAGCCCCCACCCTCCTGGCTCTGGGTCCCCTTGGGACACTGCGGCCCAACTCCAGTCGGAGTCCAGTCGAGTGCCATACTGTTGACTCTGTTAAATTGCCAATATTTATGGTCTTGGCCGCACGGGCTGACTTGTTAAATGGGTGTTCCTTCCAGCGGCCTTTCGTAGGACCTCAGTCCGTGCTGGCCCCAAGTCCCTGGTGCCCGTGGTCCAGACCCCTTGCCAGTTGGTAGCTGCGAAACGTTTAAAGACAAAACGTGTTGGCCCGATAAGGCCAAAGGCAGCTGGTCCACACGTAGGGCCCTGCCCATCAATTTTGACGTATGCCCGTCAAAGTTTTTACGGCCAGAGCTCGCCATTTTGAAAGTTCCCCCGAGCTCACTTTTTCTATATGCGCAGCTAAGCATAAATGCGCAATGTCGTCGCTGAAGCTATACAAATGTCACAGTATGCTGCAAAAAGTGAAGAATTAAAAAGAAATCTAGTGAAGAGCAAAATGGCACTAAATGCGAGCGACGTAAGTCGGTGAATCTGTAGCAAAGCCACAGGTTCCCTTTCTAAAAGTTATATGAAAAAAGAGATGTACCTTATAATCAACTATATTTTCCATTTTATGTGAATTATTTATTTATAAATATTTATTATTTTTTTATAATTATAGAAGGATTCAGGATGTCATCATTTTTACAGTTTAATATATAAGGAACTTTAATATCTAGGACGCAAGTATTTTCTATGCTTTTCCAGAACTTGAAAGAAAACTTTTCCATTCCGATATATGATGTACTTACAGGATGCTCAGTAAATTAAAATTATATTTTTTTTTTATCCATGTAATACCAATCTAATAACTATCTAATTCCTTTAAATCAGGGCATTTTGAGATTCTATTTATCCAAACTCTGGCACTCTTATCTCACTGGATTTATAACTATATATATTTCGTTTAATATAATGCAGTGAAAATGAAAAAACAAAAACGTGTTTCCAGGTTGATACGCCGCTGATCGTGCGGTTTTTATGGTTTTATACCACATTAATGTCATTTTTCCTGCTAGCTTTACGTTTATTTTGGCGAGGAGCCCCACGCGAATCTGCCATGATGCTGACATTTCGAAATCACCCGACCCGGGTCCGCGTCCGAGTCCCTTCTGAAACCGTAGATGTGTGAGAGAGGAGGAGCTCTTGGGCTTATCTCGGTCCGAATGATCGTCACCTAAAATGTTATAAGTCACACCTAGCAATTTGTCAGATTTCTAGCCGAGCACGGGGGCGGGCGAGTGGCCGGGGCAGCGGCCAGCGAGACTTGTTCCATAAATCAAATCGGTGCACGTTACATTTGAGGCCCATAAAAATGCAAATTGTATGCATAAAGTATAATTTTTATAACTTAATTAACCGAGCTTTACGGGGGAAGTGGCTACGGAGCCAGGTGCCTGCTGCGTTGTTGCCTTTTCCTCATTAGGCTGGCGCCAAGTTCGAAATTGATTTCGGCCGCATTTACATGACAAAGCTGCTGGCTGGGAGGAGGCTGCGTTGAGCCCGATTTGTCTGTGATAAGCTTATCAAATGACCACAGCTACTCCTTAAAAGTTAGCCCGAGCCTCGACTTATCCAAATTCTCGGAAGAGAGGCGATAAGGCGAGAGCCAGACGCACCATAAAATAATCTCCGCCTAATTTGGGTGTCGTTTACACGTGCCAAGATCACAAGTCCCCAGTCCACTCCCCTCCGGACGCTCTGACACTGATGAGGCCCATCAAGATGATGGGTCAAGTGTTGGGTCCCGGAGGGCAGGGTCATCAAACACGCGGTTTTATCACTTCATCTCGGAATGCCGGAATGCCCGTAATGTTCATTTCCCAGTTTTCCAGGGGGTGGTGCAGTTCCACTGGTGGACTGCCGGAGTTTACATATTTGATTGGGTTTTATGGAAAGGGTTTCGGAATAATTTCTTAGAATTGCTTGGCTGGAAAGTGTTTTACAGAGGCATACAAAAATTAATCATTTAAGTTCCTTTCCATTTACCTCTACTTTCATCGTGGCCGGTGTACTCAGATTTAAGATAACTCCCTCTTTTGTTAAGCAAGTAATAAATAATAGACTTCTATGTACTTGTATATAAAGACTTATGGTATTTCATATATAAAAAATATAAAGAATAATCATATCCTACAAAGGGGATTTATTTAAAATTAATTTTTATAAAAATCCTATGTCAATTGAAAACTAAGCATAATCTAAATTAATATATTTCTTGAATATATTTACTAATATACTCTAAATGTTATATTTAGCAGTTTACTGACTTAATTTCCTTCATTTATCTGTAATGCAACCTAGCTTTAACCGCCTTAAGCCCAAGGAGAAAACCCACCGCTATAGATTTGTGACTGTTGCTCCTCGAGACGTTATTTATTTATTTATTTATTCTGTGTAATTTGCTATGCCCCTTCCTTTGGCGCGGACCTCGGCTGTCTGACACTTGACCCTTTCGGAAAATAAGCAGTTGCGAGTGTGAATGTCGATGGGGTGAATATTGGTGACCGTCTGGAAATCGAAATCTGGCGCCGTTTACATTGCCAGCGGCTAAACAAAACTAAAAAAGAAACATCAGCCAAATCCACAAACGAGAATGTCTACACAAAAGTCAATAAACTTCGATGCGATAGGTATGTGGACGACAGCAACAATCACGGGGCAGCTATAGCAACAATAACGACAACGGGGGGCGTATCGAATCGAAGGGATAAACAAAGGGGTTTCCTCGGATCCAGCCAGCCCTCCTTGTGTGCGTGTAGAATCAACAGGTGCAATGACATTATCAAAACATATGGCTCAGATATAGGGACTTTGTGCTTCTAAATATTTATGTTTAGAATATCCAATTGCTTATGATTCATTTTCCAAGTTATTTTGATTTAATATCATTTACTTACATTTTATTAAAATAATTATACTCCTTTGGTTAATTATTTATTTTAGTTAAAGAAAAAAAATATATTCGTTTAATTCACTATCGACTTACTCATAGCTATGAATCTTCTGGGAATATCTAAGCCAAACAGTTTAAACTCCGCAATACTTTAAAGCTGACTGTTGTTGGTATCCCAGTTGATAGTTGCCTCCCCTAAAAACCTGGAAACCCACCACCATCACCACCTTTCGACGCTGACTCATCGGGCAGCTGTCTGCCGGCTCTTCCCGCTGGTGACTTACTGTCAACTGGCGCTTGGACCGAACCGGTGGGTCATAAATAATGACGGAGTGCAGCGCAGGCAGAGGGACCCTACGCTTTTGTGTCCCAATTGGAGGAGACTGGGCCCTGGGGTCTGCCTCCTCACTGTCGCCAGCTCCGATGCCAAGTGATTTTTTCTTAACGCGCCCAGCGGGTGCTCATTGTACGGGCAGTTAAACAAGACGCTTTTCAGCTCGTAAAACAGGCCACAAGAGGGATCCAGCTTCCCAGCTCCGCTCCTTCTGCTGGCTGTTTGTTTTTGTATAATAAAGTTATTGATTTGTGTTTAAGTGGCGTGGGTGACCCCTAAGAACTCGGCGTTCTCCCTGAAGAAAGCATTTCTCCTCGATATTAATGCGTCGCATCTGAACCCACAATCGATGGCATTTATTAGTTTATTTGCTTTATTAAATGCTGAGCTGTTTAAGGCCCAAAGCCGATGCCTGTCAACTGCGACATGAGCAAGTCACTCCCCTTGAGAGATCGCTGCCCACTTCAGTACAGCTTCAGCTCCAGCTCCAGCTTCAGGCCAGTTCCAATCTTCGAACCGTGGGCGGCGCATTTAAGTAGCTTAAACAGACGCGGTGGTCCAAGACATAACTTTGTCTAATGACTCGGAAATCCGTCACTAATAATAAGAGCCAAGGCAATAAAAAGGCAGTGAGCATTTGAGACCCAGCGTTCAGCGTCCGGAGATTGCTGATGCATTTCTGCACTTAACTCAAACTGGCCAACTGAGCCTCCAACGTCCATCTGGGGCTTGACTCGGAGCAGGAGGAGGGATGGAGCCCGAGATGGAGCCGGAGATGGAGGTGGGGCCACTGACACTGAGCACGTGTGCTGCCTGCATAATCCTATTACCCAGCTGACGTCGCTCGAGCTTTATGAATGAAAATATGCCTCCGGCAGTTCCACAAAAACAACTGGTTGTTGAAATCGAATTGAAAGTTGAAAACGAATTGAGAGTAAATCCAATTGAACACAATGACAGTAAGCAATATTGGGAAAAGCTTTGAAACTCAAATGAAGAAATGTCAGAAGATATGTTAAGTTGATAGACTTACAGGATAATTGATTAAGGAAGTGTGCATTGAAAGGCACAAATATACTGAATTAATATTACAACATTTGTAGATAATATTTAACTGGTACACTGATAATTATTTAACAGAGTTGATTGACATAGCATATTTACATTCAATATATTTTTTTACTGCAAAATATATATATACAAATATAAAAGCCTAAAAATAGTATTGGTTATTAATAGGTTATTCAAAACCTTTATAAACAGGGCTTAAATTATGTACAAAATATGTAAATGATATTCTGATAATTAAGCTTAGTAAATTATCTTTGATTCAACTCAATGTGACTTATTTAAGATTTAAATGAATATTGAAAGCTTTTAAGTAAAATATTTTCCAAATATATTTTTGAATTAAATGTTGACAATAATTATTTTTTACAAAGCTTTTCTTTGTCTGTTAATAAAATTTGACTTAACAATCCTCCATTCAAGGCATCGTAATCAATCTGATTATGCCTAGTCAGATGAGCAGCATCATCCAATTATATCAATTATAACTTGGCTCCGGCATAAGGCCCAACAAATAACTAATTATATCCCAATCTGGCCAAGCCCATGTTATCTAACTCATTAGGGGAAGTTGCCTTCCCTTCCGCCTGCCAGAAACCAATTTAAAGCCGAACTTTCCTATAGTTTACAGCTTAAAGTTGGGCAAAACTAGGAGGACGACTTGTGGACGCCCATCAACCCCAACCCTCAACATTCAACCCTCTGACATTCCAATTGAGTGCTTTTGGTGCGCAGGCGCCCGAAAATCCTCACCAGGCGACGGGGGAGGATAGAATTCCCCGCAGGAGCAGGACACTTCAAAATGGCTGCACAAATATTTGGCAAGGGAGTGTCGCCAGAAGGAGCGGGGCTGAGGGCTTTGGTGTGTTGTGTTGTTAAGCCTAACTGTTACTGTCGCAATTCATTGAATTTGCAGGGCTAATTAAACACGTTAACAACTGTCGCGAAGCACTGGGGCGTGCAGGGATAACTTGCTCCAAGATCGTTGTCGTCGTCGTCCAGACGCCAGTCCACAAAAAATAATAATAATAATAAGAAAAAAAGAACATGCCGAAACAAAGGCAACCAAAGAGGAGACAAAGTCGGCCTTATGTCTCCTAGTCTGCGCTGTGATTTTTTGGCTAAAGACCAGCGGCTTGGAGCTGTCCGTAATATCCAGAAATTGGGCAGACTAATGAGAGTTGACGTTTCGCCTGGCGCCCAATCAAGTGTTGCCAAATTGGGTTAGCCAGAGGGCCGGAAAAAGGAGGCCCAGAACCGTTCGTGGAAGGTTCCCGGGGCAGAAAAAGGCTTCCAGGAAGCCCTACGGTCAAAAACGAACAGGACTGTCAACTTGACTGAAAATCGTCGTATGTAAATATTCCGTTACTGATTCTTTGCCGGACTGCCAACTTGGCCTTCAATTTAATCCTTTTGTAATATTTACAAATATATAGTAATGTAATAGGTAATATGATCACTATAATCGCAGATTATAATCTGTATATATAAATTTTTGATTTACTAAAAACTAAACTAAAACAACAAGGTAATTACATTTTATAGAAGATATTTAAACACAATTCAATAGAAAAAAGTTACTAAAATAATAATAAGTTTTTATCCTTTTTTTCATTAAATAATATTGCTAAAATTTTAAGTTAAAAATATTAAGAAATACCACGCATATCGTAAAAGGACTAAAGCAGGAAAGGACTCAGTTTCAGTTTATATATTTCTAGTAAGGCAATTAACGAGCCCTGCCCAACTTTCTGAGGCTCTAAAAGTTATATTTTTGTTTTTGAATCAGTTCCTCAACAACAATATTGTGTGAAAAAGGTATCCTGAGGCGCCTAGCAAGTCGCCTGTGTATCTGTATCTGGTCCTGCCAGAAATGTTCCGTTACGCTCGTCCGACGACTGAAAAAAAAGCGAATCCTGATGCTCCGCCCTGAAAACAGACAAAAAAAACTCACTCAAGACCGACTGAACCAGCGCGCCCTAAGGAGTGAGGGAGAGCGAAGCACTGCCAAAGGGCAAGCATCGCTCGGAGCGAGATGGCAACAGAGCAGCGCTGATCGAGTGACTCTCATAAAAGCTGGGGTGGGGATGAGAGTGAGAGGGAGAGACAGCGAGTCACCGAGCGCATGGCGACGACGTCGACAGCTTTGCGACCGAGATGAGTGCTTTTCGGCG
This sequence comes from Drosophila seguyi, assembly GCA_008042675.1. Lineage (NCBI taxonomy): Eukaryota > Metazoa > Arthropoda > Insecta > Diptera > Drosophilidae > Drosophila > Drosophila seguyi. The sequence continues at coordinate 28,173 of VNJU01005274.1, read as the reverse complement.
ATGAGTGCTTTTCTGGGCTGGAATCCCGAGCTGGAATCAGTTGACACACAATTGTTTCAATAAAACAAAACTCTCGTGGCGAGAACGACCATTTACTACTGGCAGAGCTTTTCCCCGTCGGCTCAGCGCCCAAACTCAGACGATACCGACAAAAAACAGTTCACATCATACGAATTCATTTGGCACGAATTAATTTGCGTAACGGAACTGCTCACTTAACACAATTTAATGTCCATCCATCGCTCACTCGCTGGTGTCGCGCGTCTCGCGCAAAAATACGGAATTGGCTTGAATTAACAAATTAATCAGCAATCAACTTTTTGTAATTATTCCAATTGAATCCGTGTGTGTACTTGGAGCGCGTAAATATATGAAATAATAGTGATAAAGATCCCTTTATCGTGGAAATGATGCCCATACCGTGTGCCATCTGACAATTCCACTGGATTCCGCTTGATCCACATTTCCAGGATTTGGAAAGCGCAGGAGCAGCGACCACACCAGCCACAACACTTGGAATATGTTGTATAATGTACCGTGCTACCAAAACTTTTCAACACTGGATTACTACAAAGTGAGTACAAGCCAAAAATATATATTTTTTTTCTTTAAAAAAAATTCTAGCAATAACAATAAATTAATAATAAAAACATTCGGATAATCTTGTATTTATTAAGGTACTCAGTTAAAGTTATATAATCTTTCAATTCCTTTGGCAACTATAATATATTATGAAATAGAAATAGGACTGTGCCCAAAGATTTAACCGGGGTGCTTAACAAATTGAGACTCAAGTTAGTATAGAATAAGAAAGAGCGATTCGCTAGGTTATGATGTTCGAGAGTGTAAAATGTTAACTTCTAAAAATCCCGACTATGGGATTATTATAATAAAGTAAAGTTGTTTCAAATCAGGGCTTAATTATGATACAACTCAGAAATGCATTAAATAAACCTTTTGACAAATTCTCAATTCCTAATTCGAAAATATCCTTGACCACACAGACATTGCATAATCCACACAGTCTTTCCAAATATAAATCTGATTTCAAAAGCCAAATCCAGCTCTTGGTCAGCTCCTTGGACTCTCTAGGCTCCTGATTCCTGACTCTGAGTGCTCCCAGTCATATTTTCCGCCTCAAGTATTCATAATTGCGATCCCTTAATGCGAGTTCCTAGATCCGAATAGACTGGTAGCCGATGATAGTGGGAGATAGGCTGTTCACCGTACAGTGAACTGTAAGAAATCAACGATGCTACTGTGCATTTGCCCAGTGCTGATCCTTTAAACGCAGGACACAATGCAGACAGTAGTCAAAAGGGAATTTTCAGCTTAAATGCGCACAAAAGGCCACAGCGAGAGAGAGATATCCTGTCGATCGAGTGGGAATCATTTGACCAGAAATAAAACCGCAAAAAGGATCAGCTCGAGAAGGCACTAGGTCAAGGGCTGAAACTGAAGGAGCTAGATCTTTAGATCAGGATTTCTGTTTCTGGCGAATTCCTCTTTGATTGACAGTCAGGTTCTCTGGGTCTCTGTCCCCGTTCCCCGGATTTCTTTTGCCTCCGAGTGAGTTCCTGTCTGTCGATTTCCTAAGCTGCCGTTGCCCGGGCAGCTCCCGCACAGCGCCAGGACCCCGCCATCGTGCGTAATTTGAGCAAAGTTTTCTGGGCGAAGCAATTTACGATGTTGTTGTCACGGACAACACACAGAATGTTCCAAAATGGCTGCCATCGATGGCGGGGCGTAAGGACGAAAGGCAGATAGTCAAAAACGATGCCACAAAAAGCGTCAACTGCCGCCATTTTTCGGGTATCTATGTATGTAAGTGACAGCATCGGCGAGAAGACAACATGAAAATCTCATAAATGTAAATGCTGAAAAGGACGAGTCGCGTTTGTTGAAGCCATTAGCAAATAATTTCAGCGAAAATTTTTGTATTCTGCATTGTTGAGCACACACAGAGTGAAAGAGGGAGAGGAGGGGGATACGGAGTGAGAGAGACGAATGCCGTGAGGATAATTTCATTGAAATTTGAGTAGTCAGAAAGGAGCAGCAGCAAAATGTACAAAAGGACAACGCCGTGCAGATGCCTTGCGCTTTTCGTTCGCCATTATAACAACAAACAATGCAGGCAGGAGCGGGACAGGGGCAGGGTACACGGATCCTGGGACCTGGAGTCCTTCAGCCCCCTGCGGTCCCCCTTCAGCCCCTCCTCATACTTCCCGTATGTTTGCTTTGCCCGCAGGACTTTCAGCTCTGCGGGTTTTTTCAACGAAAATTTGTAATTCGTTTCTCGTTTGCGGCTGGGTTCGGCTGCTCCATTTCAGCCACGCCCTGAGATTGCTCGGAAAATTAAAATTAAATGCTACCCCCGCCTGGTGGAGCTGCTGCTTATTATTATTGTATCGGCGCAAATGTCCTCCGGCGACATTTTTACAAAATCTGTGAAATCTCTGAATCCCTAGGAATCCCCGGTCCATCGTCTCTCTGCCGATAATCCGCTTTGTCCTCCGGCTTAAGAGGCAAATGTTTGTCTGGGGCGTGGCACGGGAAGTGCGTCTATTCTATCTCTTTTCCTGCATCGATCTACTTCTTTGCACCTACCTGTTCCTGTCCGGGACCGAGGCACTCCTTGGGCTCGCCGTCGATCGAACAAATAAACTTGTTTGTTTGTTTGTTTACCCGAAAGCTCCGACAGCGCTGAGTTGGGCAAGATTTGCAGTAGCCATGGTCGAGACAGAGTCAATAAACAAATTCGGAGCTCGATATGGAAGCTTTTTTCCTGGAGACTGGCACGAGTTGGGAATTCGATGATTGTCATAAAAATAATGATCACATTGAAGAGGTCTTATTATAAGTTTTACTGGAAAAATGTCACCTTAGCTAGACGTTTAAAAAAGAATTTAATTTGAGTCTCATTTCGAGCACCTCGAAGGTCCAAATAATTTAATTCCCTTCACATTGTATTTGGATATGTTTACAAGCCTTATCGCTTGCTTTTCGCTTGACATAATTCCGCTTACATCGTCCTTGTGACCCGATTGTGACGTCATATCCGAGGGCAAAACCACAGAATATATATGTATATATATATATAGCATAAATTTGCATGCATCATGCTAGAATTACAGCACTGGAAAACGTCGAGCTGAAGGTTTATCCCTTAGGCCCTCGCCCTCCCGACCTCCTTTGTTCCACTTTCCAGCTCATAATCCGCTCAACTGGCAACGCCGCTGGTCCTTTTTATCCTGTTTTATGTCGCCTGTCCGTAGATGAGGATGTGAAATGAAAAATTAGAGCAACCTGTCTGTGATGGATGTCTCTTTTCCTTCTCATCCGCTGGATTTCGATCTCTAATGCCCTCTAATGATTGCAAATATTTGTACCTTCTTGTGGCCATTTGCCCAGGGATTTGCTTTGTCTGCCTCCAGCCTTGTGACTCATTGTTGTCTCCCGGTCTAAATTTGAATGGTGGCAGTACCAAAAATAGCTCCGGCCAGCTACCAAAGGTCTGTGCACAATCAATTGTCACTTTCGACAGCATATTTTGAGCTAACGCTGATCTATAGATAGCCAAAACTAACCCAAATATAGTACGCAACTCTTTGCTGGGTGAATAATTACGCGAACTGGATCAGCTGCTGTCACAAGAGCACCGATCTAATGGACGTCGGCCAGAGATCGAAGTGTCTAGACCTAGGAACTATAGTATAACAAATCTAAAAGCTATTGTGCCGTGTGATTTCTCTCTTTAGAATTCTTGTGATTAAGGAAATCAATTTATTTTGCTTCTTTTAATGGAATATTTTTATATACCTATATTATATACCTATAATTAATAAAAATTTAATTCATAGAGGTTGTTTGTACCGCCTGGTTCAGTAATAGAATATACTTAACCATATTTAAACATGTACAAAAGTACATTCTTATATTTATACTAAATTGTAATTTCGAGTTCAAGAAATAATCGAAATGCCTTGCAGCAAGCTTGTTGATTGCCAAATCCTTGGTATTTCACATTTATATAGAGCAAATCTATATAGATGGAGTAATACGGCTCAACGGCGACACGGACACGCATCTGTCACATCAAAAGCGCCGGAGCATCTTACAACGCTCCGGTAATTGGTGCGGGGCCGGATCCGAGTTCGGGCCTGAGATCTTGCTCGGGGGGTGGGCCTGCCTTCGCTTACAGGAATTCTGGGTAAAATCGTGAAAAAATAGATAAACAAATGGGCAAAAGTGCGACGAAATGAACTTGTCATAATTATTTGACAGTCGGGGTAAGTGTGATGCTGCGGAGGCACTCCCCTGCCATTAACCAGAAATTGATGTAAAACATTTTGCCAGAGGCAAGGGGACAGGGGAGTGACAATGGAGGCAAAGGGGTGCCGAGCTCCTCTGGGTATCCAATTCGGTCGCTTTGATTCTCCTTTACGGTGTCACTGCCAGCGGGTTGCGGGGTCAAGTGGTCGCAGCCTGTGAAAACAGAACTTGCGCCTCATTTCCGGTGCAATCGAGTGGCAGACAGCTTGGAGCACGATAAGATTCCTGTCGGGGTTCCTCCATTCCGGGCTGGGTTTACTTAGGTGTGGCTGTTGTCAGTCAAAGGCGCAGACAGGCAGCTGCCCTCCCAGTAACCCCAACCCCATCCCAACGCAACCCATTCCACCCAACCCCTTACCAATTAAGCGGTTTTTTCTGAGACAAATTTGGGCGACCTTTGACTTGACGGGGATGGCATTACTCGTTAGCAGTCGTGACAGTTTTTCTTCGATTTTTCCATAATTTTACCACGAATTTATTTTGGCCTGCCTCGTCCCTAGCAATTTTCCAAGCTGTCTCACCAACAAAAAAATATCAAATTTCCTCGTTGCACATTTTCCATCCGTCCATTCTTCGGGGCTTGGGAAAGTGCAGCAGCAGTGGCAGTAGCAGCCTCCGGACTCCGGACAATTGGCAGCCAAAATGCCAACAAACAAATCATTCACATTTCGTCCATTGATTGGCGAGGCGGCAGAGCGAAATTCGATATTCATGCGGATCGGGATCGGGATCGGTGGAAAGGAGCAGGCACCAGGGAGATGAAAGTGCTGAGAGGCTGAGAGGGATCGACAGGGAGAAAGGGAGAAGGGGAGGAAGAGGCTTAGGCCATCCTCCGATTTCGATAAGGCCGGCAATTCCGGTCCCAGTTTTCCAGAGCACACCTGTTCCTCTGCTCGCGGAACTTGTCCCATCAACAGTTGGTCTCGTTTCAGCTTTCGCCCAGCAGTAACTCTATACGTACTTCCATTCGGCGGCCTTGTCGTTAATTTTTGTCGTAATTAAGTTTAACGGAAATAATCAACTATTTGCCATTTTCATAACAATTATTTTTCGCTTTATTGTCGCATTTTCCCCTGCTATTTTACTCGCAATTGCTGAACAGAAGCAGCGCAAAAGTTAAATGTGGCCAAGGTCTGAGCGATGAAACCGATCCCCGGCTACTTTAGGGCTGCCACATATGGTGTAAATGTAACCGATAGGCCAGCAGTGGTATTCGGTTGCCAGTTGCCAGTTGCCCAAGTCCAAGTGTTGCACAGTTGGCACAGTTTGTGGTTCGCCATCCGCCGCAAAGGGGAATCTCTGCCTCTACCGGAGCCGGATTCTGTTCAGCTCGGGATTTAGTCAGGGAGTCGATATGATAATTACAGCATATACTTCCCTTACTTCTGATTTGATCCATATTAAGCTTATTTGTGAGTAAACAAGTGTGTGGCTTTATTGTGGAAGAAACTTGCAATTACAATTTTTGGAATTAATGCAGAAATGTGTTGGGTCTTTAAGTGGTGTTGGCAATGCTCGAACTAGGCAAATAACTGTGTTATGGGATCCTACAACAACCGATTGCTAAGCACTGGTCCGCCGGCTTAGTATTATTGAAGATTGGCAACAACGGAAGCTGGCTGCACGGACTCCCCCTCCTTCGGCTCAGCGGCGAGATCGCTCTCCATTCCTTTTAGAATCTTTTTTCCGGAGTCGATCTTCTTGGGTTTTGTCTGCGGTGCCGATTCCGGTTGTGGCTGCTTCATTGGTTCAACATCTGGTTCGTCCAAATCGGCCTGGACCTCCGAATCATTCTGAACCAACTTCAGTTCGTGCACTTCCTCCGGCCCGTTGACGGCACTCTGCTCTGGCCCAGCTCCGCCATCCTGATGTTGGGTCTTTTGAAGGTGGAACAACCGCTTCCAGTACATCGACATGGAGGACTTTGCCGGCTTCGGTGTGGTCGGTGGCTTCTCCGGCGGAATCGGGCTGGCCATAGAGCTCGACTGGTCGGGTTCATCCTTTTGCGGTAGCTTCTTTCGTGAAAATATACGACTCAACGTGCCGGTTTTGCGCAGTTCCTTGTTGTCGCCACCGAGGGAGACCTCGCTCGCATACTCCTTAACGGCCGGCTTCTTGCTGATCTTGAATAAGCGCTTCAGCGAGTTTGTCTTGGGTACTTGGGCCTCCTCGGAGTCTGCCACTTCCAGGACCTCCGGTTGGGCTAGCGGTACATCCTGCAGATTGGACATGTTTCTAAAATATGTCCACAGAAATTGGTAGGGTCTTTTTTAAATTAAAATTTGGCTTGGATACTACGAAATATATATAAATTGTGCGTGGAGTAGCTAAACAGTGTGATAGACGTAAGGCACCAGAAAATCCATAGCCTATTTAGCCCGAATTTCCAGTTTCTTAAATTATGAAAGATGAATATATTTATTGTAAATAAAGAAAATTTGAAAAAAGTTTTTAATGATCATAGTCATTGTTTTAAATGGTAACAAGTAATTCCAGTCATTCTTGTAGTTGGTTTTTTATAAATTCGTAGTTTTTTTGATAAGAAGCATAGCCAACTTTTACAGTATTACTTCATTAATTCTTACATAATTTTGTCATATTTATAATTCACAATCTTGTCTTTCCTACATCTTAATTAACAAAGAAACTCTCGTTTTCCGCTGACTGTCTCCAGAAGGGTTGAAGCCAGGTCCCTGACAGGGGTTCAAGGCACACCTGAAGACAATTTCAAAGAGTTAACGAGCAACTCATTTATCGGAGATAAACTTAAAGGGTTACGCAGACACAATACTTACTTTTGCAGCTAAGGGGGTTGTTTTCCTTCCAGCAATCAAAGTTTTTAATTAACAAACAAAGAAACCGATTTTCCGAAAAATTGTGTAAATAATTCGCAACGCTTTTTCCAGCCAAAAGGGAAGTTTGGCAATCGTTGAACCCGAACCGTGACATCTTGAGAATAGGTCAACATTGTTGTTTAATTAGAGGACAATAGCTGTCAATAGCTTGGCCCTAGTGAACACAGAGTGCAGGAAGCAAGGAAGTTGGGCCAAAGTCAAAGGTTGCTGGCTAATTGCGAGGCGGGGTCCAGGCCGGGGAAGGCGAAGCCTCCGGTAGGACTGCCAGCTGTGAAAAAAATCTTATCCACACTCAATCTTAATGACTACTTAAACAGCGACAAAGCCAACCCCCAACCTCGAGTCCAACCCCGACCCCAACCCCACTCAGCCGCCCGAGTGCAACCCCCTGGGCTACCCTGAATGGATATCGCCGATCAGCTCAAGTGCGGCACTTGAGGCAGCTGTTTGGCACTCGGGATGACTTTAATTTAAGCCCTGGGGTGCCATATATATACGGAAACCTCAACATTAATAAGTGTTAATAATTGTGTGCCTGCGTGCGTTATTTTTTCCGACTGCGCCGACACGCCCCCCATACGCCCAAAAAACTGGTCTACGATTTCACATCACTTTCGCAACAGCTTGACGGGGGAGGTTGACTGAGAACCCGGCGAACTGAGACCGAGTTAGAAAGTCCGTCCAGAGGAGCGTAACATGGATAGGGTATAAGTATAGGATTACCGGCATCGGCATCACCATCAGCATCAGCATCCACCTCCATGTCCATGTCCAAGTCCGTGTGCGGATATGGCAACCGAAACAGCATCCCTGGGGGTCTCCAATGATTTGTTGTTGTCGCCGGGCAAGTTTACAAATTCAATTTGTCAGCGATGCCTCAGTGCTGCCCTTGCGGGCGGGGTGAGTTGTTGAAAACCCAATTCCATAGGCTTGGCAACGGTTAACACAAAAAACACCGGAACTAAATTGGGGAAAGCAAGCGGAGGATGTAGACTTTTAGATTACCCATTAAAAGTTATTCAAGAAGTTCAAGAAAATATTGGTGAATGTATGGTCATAACATGAACATGAAGAAAACATTGTATAGCAAGTTTCTCACTTTGAAAGTAATTCCATATATTGCAAAGGTATTAAAATTATAAATAGTTCTACATTTTGAACTAGAAATCTACTAAATTCAAGATAAACTCCCATAAGCACAAGGGGTTAGTTATTTTCTGCCTAAGAAGTACAAAAAATATACAAACAAACTATCAAAGACATTTTGAACAGAGTTTTATATATATTATAGATATATTGCGTTCCTTCTCATTTTTATAAGGTTGGCAGTGGTCATCCCCTAGTCGATCATACCCTTTTCGTCCTGTTGAGCCACCGGGTAATAGCATATGTTCCCATTGCATACTTGAGGGCGCATTTGATTAGAGCCCACCGAGGCGGGAATATTTAATTTGGATGTTTGGCTGCGGCGCGTTTTGACACGCGCTAGTCGAGAGCACATAATTAAATTAATTAGAGAGTCGTTCCCACAGGTAAACCCGCACCCGCACCCGCGCCCGCACCCAGGCGCCGCCGCCAGCTCACTTTGATGCGATCCAATCCACTCAGAGTTACCCCACATCCCGGCCAGAGTTTTGATGCTCATTCGCAGTGACAGGCGACACACTTCGCTCGGTGGGTGGGCCAGCAGGTTGGAGTGGGTGGTGGTGGTGGTGGTGCTGCTGGTGCTGGAACTGGTTACCAAGAGAACACACAGATAGCAGAGCTGCTGGTGCGCAGCCTTTGCCTTTGGGCTTCGGCTTTGCCTTTTAATGAAATTCCTGACCAATGTTTGTTTTGCTTAGGTCACCATGGCGATTCTCCCCTCGGCACATCGGGTGGTACCCATGTTAGAGCCCGACCTCCAGCTGTAGATGGTATATATCACTCGCCGATCGGCACGTGCCTGGGGCACAAGCACAGGTTCCGCATAATTTTTCCCAAGAATGAAAGCATAAACGAACCGTTTCTCGCCAACCCCGGTGGTCATCATAATCGGCTCAATCGTAATGAGCTGCCAGCGTCATTATGGTGCAAGTGCAGTTTCTGAGTCGGTTTATTTTCGTTACTTATCGGGGAGGGGGAAGCAAGACGCCCACATATAGACCACCACAGTCCAAGTCTTTGTTTGGCTTCGCTCTCCGAATATTCGGAATATTCCCTCTGGCCTTGTCGATTCATAAAACCCAAGTTTATGTTCATATTTTTTATGAAGCCAGCAGCACAGTAGTTGGCCAGGCGCACTTTAACGATCTTCGGGCCATAATAAAATGGCTGTCTCCGATATACTTGTTTACGCTTAAATATATTTGGTTAATGTGTCGCGGGGCTCAGCTGGAAACAAAGCACGATTTTTGTGTGATTTACGATCGATTCAATTCGATAGATATGGGATCCCTGGAACAGCTGATTGTCTGCGGTTACACTATAAATATTTGTACAAGTGGAAAATGTGTTTTCCAAGAGAAATGCAATACCTCCAAAGTTGTTGTTCTTATTCTTTATTAATTTAGCAAGTTTCTAGGGAACTGGATGGGTGTGGAAACCGGACCAATGGAAGTGAAGTTTGTTTTGTCTATCAAGCATTTTAATTACCAAATCGTTTCATTCAAGATTTTCGGAATCGGAATTCCAAGTTCAGTTCCCCTCCGAAGGCATTCTTACAAAACGAAGAAACCCCAAGCCAGAAATCTGCATAATAAACTCTTCCCGTCCGCGGTTCGTGCCAACGTGCAGTTGGACTACACAAGTATTTTTGCAATTTCCAGCTCCTTACACTGCGCTTTTCATCCTACGTTTTGTTCTCTATTTTATATGGTGTTGTGGTCAGATCTCCATGGCTCAGCAATTTTATTTGTGACGGGAAGAATGCCTCAGACCTTTGGCATGTGCTGACAAATGCGGAAAGTCGCTAATCAGCAAAGCAAAAACAAAAAACTGACCCAATTCGTAGGCTGTCTCAGAGGCAGTCGCAGTCGCAATCGCATTCGAGTGACGCACTACCCCATGGATGATGACTCTTGAACCCGGGAACTTGAGTTTCGTCGATCGTCGGAGGGGGGACACGGTGCTGGAACCCCAACATCGGCGGAATGACAACGGACAAGCTAACAATCCAGTGTCGCAGAGCCCCAATCCTTATCTAGATGTCCAGGCAAACAGTCGCAGGCCCAGATCAAGTTGTAAGAATGCGAACATGGCAACAAATGTGCTCGACTCAGGTGTTAAAACTTTTGCATTAAAATGGCGCCCAGCAAAGCCCCTCGAGCCTCTGGCCGTGTAAAATTAATACAACACTCGGGGAGGTCCAGGCCGATCAAAACTGAACGTAAATCTTAAACGCTTTCGGTCCCGGTCGCCCAGCCATTCTCTGGTTGCCGCTCCATTGTGTGCAGCAGCAGCCTCTGCAGTCGCACGATCAGCACGTTCGGCCGCGGAGGGAGGAGATCCCCGGAGGAACAGGATGGTCGGCGATCGGCAACCGGTCCACGACAAATGTGCCAGTCTCAGCAACATGCCGAGCCCCAGAAATATCTGCAAATGCAGCGAATTGTGCGCAGATTTGTTTACAGAAGACTCTCCAAGTGGCCAGTGGACGGAGGACGGAGGACAGGGGCACGTTGATCATCGTAGATATAATTGACGACATGTTGTCTCACGATCGTGCTAAAGCGATTAAAGCTAATTTAATGCCCAACTTGCCGAATCGTTTCCCTAAAAATGGCCAAAAGGTCGAACGGGTGTCAACCTCCCTCCCACTTTGAGCCATTTTCCCTGGCAAGTCCGGGCTTGATTTAAAAATTCCTGCTTTGATTAGCAGTAATCAAATTACCAGCTAAACTACTGATTTTAAAATAAACCTATTGCCAGAGCTCAATTGCGTGTGTGACGCCGTTTATTTTCTTAACTGCACTCGATTCTGTGTATTTGTGTAATTACATCCGGGCCTTTACGTCAGTGTTTGCCTAGACGGTCGTTCAAAAAACTAATTGTTAAATCAATATAAATTGTTTACAGCACGAACAAATTGTTTGGTGTGGGGGAGGCGGGTGCAGCTTTTTTCTTACATGGAAAAGAAATGGTGGTAATTAAACTTACATCAATATTGACAATATTAACACTGGATATTCGATTTATTGCATTTTTTTTGATTGGCTCAAGGTGAAAATTAAATGCAAGAAAATCGACTTAGAATGGCAAATTTAACCTATTTTAGCCATAGTCATTTTATTGACCTTAAGTCTTTTTAGTCAATAATAGTAATTTGTGTGCTTTTTATTGTACAGAAACCACAATAAGAGAAATGTTTTAAAATTGCAGTCTTGCCTAAAAACTTCCCTCATAATTATTATATAATTATTTACATTATTCTTATTATAAACTATTTCTCATGCAGTAAATTTGTGTTATCTTCAAATTTAAACTATTCCTTGTGTTTAACTAAAAATCTAAATAACAACTAAGAAAGCGAACTTCGGGAAGCCAATTTTGAGTACCTATATAGCAATCATGAGATGTAATAGAAAATGTATCATAATTAAGCCAAGAATGCATTAATTTTAGTTAGTTAACACTCAAAAAATTCAGTTTAAAACTTAAAATATTGTTATTATTATCGCTTTTAAAAATTACAAAAGTTAGTTAAATTTGTTCCTATGGGAATCGGCTAGATGGGGTTGATATTGTTCAAGAATTTGTATGATACCCTATAGGTCGGAAAATGCGCTACTTACTTAAATTATAAATCCTTTCTGGGGTATAAATTATTTTAGACTTTATTTTTAGATCAAATTTCATCCCAAGCAATGCAAATTTTCTTTTGTTGTCAATAAATGTAAATACAAATAGGAGAAAGTGTGATAAATTTTGCCTCTCTTGCTGAAGTATATTGAGAACTAAAGATGATGGTAGCCAATTCTTAGTATATATCCGATATATTCTTATAGTCAAGCTTTCGTTTAAACTTCGTACAAGGTAGTGAAACAAATCGGTCTTACAATCTACTTTACGTTGTTTAAATCTACTTTACGTAAATTTAAACCCTTTGGTTTTCCCCAAACCAAACTTAAAATTGTGCTCATTAGTGGCTATCCACAAATTACCACTGATGGTGATTCACAGGGTAAAGTGTACATGTGATTTTGATTAGATGCCAATTTGCTTATGGCACTCGCCGGCCTGGCCGGAGATCAGATATCCTCGTATATCGCGTATCGGTTAGACTATGGCCAGCACACTCCGGCTCGTCTTACATAAGCATTCCGATATTTTGGGAGCTCATTCTCTAATGCGTTACGGATCCACATCGAACCCAATAAGTTTTGTGGGGGGCTTGGATTACCCTATATTTTCGTTTTGGTTTTTACGATTGCCATAAAATTGCTGGCGGTTTCCATTGAACAATCGGAGAGACTTCATCTGATTAGCTTATTAATTTGTGTAATGTGCGTGAATGGTGGCCCAGTATTAATTTATTCATTTATGCGCATAGGAACAGCATAGCAGACATGGGAACACACACTTTTCAAATGGCGTTCGCCCAGCGGCAAAATCCCTCCACAATGGGCATTGTTCGCCCGCATCCGAGAGATACAAAAAGACGAAGATACAAGCTCTGGAAAAGTGGTTTCTGTGCCACCCCTGTGGTGGTGGACATGGTCGGATTTTCGTCTGTGGAATGGGAATGGGCGGAGTCATGGCCGTCCCTGCTAACGGCGGTGCGAGTGGGAGCGCTGCTGACTCGTTTCGAGTGCTCTGTCATCCAATGCCGAGATTTCCACTCAAACGCTCTCTGTCTCTCCGGCCTTCCTCGCTCTCCCTTCTGGCTTTCCCGCTAGCCGAACCTTGCCGAGGCTTCGCTCTCTTTTTCCTGTTGAGCAGCTCTGCCGGCGCACACTTGCAGCTTAGGTAATTTTGCCTGGCAAAAATCATAACTCTTGAACTAGTTGAGATATTTTCTTAATACAATTTCGTACCTCATCCCAAAATCCAGCAGAATCCCTTTTTTGACTTTCATCCAAGTTGGAAAATAGTTGAAAGTTAGTTCTTTGGTAAAACAGGTATGCCTGCACGTGCAAACAAAATTTTAATTTTATTCTATATTGGTTTTACTGAGATTTTATTACCCTTTCGATAGAGACCATAACCATGCCGCTCGGTTACATATTTTATCTTAAAAATCGACCGCAAAGTCTGAATTTTTCTAAAGAAAAACTACATGTTTTTTTAACATCTGCAACTACTTATTTAAGTATATTTGAATAACTTTTTGGATTTAACCCCTTTGAACCTGTCGAATTAAAATTTTACGATACGTTTGTAATCAAAAAGTTGATTTTTGCAACGTATCTGTATCTTTCCGGCCACTGTGCGGCGTCGCAGTCGGAGCGCTCTTTTCCAGTCTTGAGTGGAATTCCCAAACCCGCTTTCGCACTCATTCTCAGACTCCGCCTACCGCTAGAAAACCTCCCTCAGGCGTTATACGACTTTTTTTTCGATCCGTAGCAGTAATGCCGCTCAGTCGCCTGCTAGGCCAGTCAGTTGGTTTTTTCGTTTCGAGCGCTACGGGAACGCGAACGCTCGCTGCGCTCCGATCCGATCCGATATCGATATAGATTCTATCCGACACTCGTTCCCCGTTCTGAAGCCAAGCGTTAATCACATCTGATCCGAAGCGGCGTTCGATTTCAAAACATATATCCACCTGAATCGGGATCTGCCAAGACCAACCCGCCGCGTGTGCTCGCAACTCGTAGTTCCTAGTGAAAGTTATCGCAATCCAGCATAATGGTCACCCTAATGCCATACAACTATGCTGCCCCGCGCTGCGGATTAATTGACAAAATGATCGAGCCAAAGGTAATCAAGTCGTCGGGATTTTCTCCCATCGGGAAGCTTTAAAAGTGATGTTGTGGTTGCCGTCGGTTATGGTTATTGTTAGTGTTATGATGCTGCTTGGAGTAGCTTCCTTGGTGGTTACCTTGTGGGGCTTCCCCTACCAAATAGTGCAACTTTGCGATCATTATTTATTGCGCCTGGACTCTAAAATATATAGCCCACAGTTTTGGGATGGTTTATGGGTTTGGGTCTTAAGGTGATCTATTGGGTGGCGTGAGCCCAGTTCGTATATATAAATCTAGCTCAGAGTGACACCTAAGACATGTTTAGATGTTAGGGTTTCAACAACAGCATCCTAAATTTGGAGAAAATAACATATTCTAGGTCTTCTTTAGTCTCTTCAAATAACGACTTATGTTGAGTCTTACATAACTAGGTTTATAGTTTAGTTTATAGGGGCGAAAGCCATCTTCATCTATAAATCTAGTGACGCCTCGGAGCTCTTAAAGATTTATAAACACTGTGGAATACGGCCTGAAACCTCTCAGACATTTCAGTTTCTCCAAATCCCGACTTCTCCAGCCTTAATCAGATTTTATATTTGCCACATAATTATGGAATGTCCCCCTCCTCGTGGAGGATTACTGCTTTTAATGGACCCAAACCCAAATAGAAGCATTTTATTGACTCAAAGTTGGTGCTGTTGTATGGAAAATTGTTAATGGGGATGAAGATTATAGACACCTGACCACAATTTTATTACACAGCATTAATCGGCTTAACTCTGGTGCCGGCTGGGTAATGAAGCGGGGAGGTCAAGACTTTAGGGTATTAACGAAAAATGTCCAATAGGGTTCGAAGCTGTTCGAGGATGTTGCCAACATTTGAGCGATTAAGCACCTCTTCGAACAATTAATCACCCCTACCTTATTTAGGGTAATTTTCTAGGGAGCTTTGCTCCAGATCAGCGAACGCAATAAGTTCGTTTCCCGGTGATTTAATGGAACAGCGTACCAGCAGCGACACCGTTTTATGGGTCCCCGAACTTCGACTAAGACAAAGTCCAATCCAGACTCGGAGGAACGTGACGAACGTCGTGCGGAGCGGCTGACGAGATGGTTAAGGCGAAATATTAATAGAGCATAAATTACAGCCCTAGCACCGAGTGGCCGCTTTATGGGAATTTAAAGAGCCTGGCCCACAAAGGCCGGAGCTGGGCTTCGGCCGGCCAGCGGCATTAATCACATTTTAATTAAGTTTAAGCCGTAATCGTAAAAATTAACACGCCATAATTCAACTGCGACAATGCGCGCTGCATGTAATTTATGACAAAGGCGAAGGCGAAGGAGAACTCTCATACTCAGTCTCAGTCCCGATCTCGGTCTCTCCAGTCGAAATATTGATTATGGCCCCGCCGATTGACACTTGGCGATTGTTGATTATACTGCCACGATTGTCGATTGTGGCCCGAACGTAATTAACGTGCCAAAGTGTTAAAGGTGCACGGGATAGTAGGTCCCCTCCAACCCTCGTCTTAGCCACCACAGAAACAAATTTTCCTCTTGTTTATTTTGATGCTTATCGGGGAATGGAGTGGTGGGGTCGTCAGGGGCGGAGGGGTCTTAGGGCCGGGTTAATAAAAAATTTGTCGCCGTCTTCTCGTCTTGTCTTTTGTTTGCCTTTTGTGGCCGAGAGTTTGAGCCGAGAGTGTGTGTGTGTTTTAATCTTCTTCTAAAGCAGCAGAAGAGACAATGAGATTACGATCGCAGGAATTTCGTTAAAGATGCTCAAAAACAGGTCTTTATACGTACGGGTATATAGCTCGGGGACCAGCCCCTCTCTTCCTGGGCCCCGGCCCCCTCTCGTTCCCAGCCGTTGTCTGTGTTAATGTTTACGTTGTCAGCTTGTGCCATAAATTAGTTTAGTAAAAGGTTGCATTTGGATCTCCCAGCCCGATCTCCCTACCTCCCGATCCTCCCCCAGTCACTATCTCATTTTTTGCATACGACGGCGAGTCGAATTCGGTTGCTCGTGCAACACGCAATGCTGATTCGCGGCTCGGGATTCGCGCGATCCGGAATCGCGACTCCATGCTACCGTTCGGTATCCATCCGTCTGTCCGTCCGCCTGTCCACTGTGCATGCGCGTGTTCCTCTGTTCCGTCGACAAATTTGAGGAGCCTCCTCCAGCTCCTTCCCCCTGCTGTTGCTGCTGCAGCCGCTCCACTGCCTTCTCCCTTCTCCCGAGATCGCCGGATGATGGACAGTGCGTGCGTGTGGTCATCGCCGGCCGGCAGGAGCTGTCAACTGAAGCCGCTCAGCTTTTTGGGCTGGCTCTTAAGGGGCGAGAAGGAGGGTGTGCACGAATTCCAGCACCTGGGCTTGCCTCTACCTTCGATTTGTCTGGCTTCCGTTTGATTTGCATAAATTTATCTCAACTCGCACTTCCTTTGCTTTGTGTGCCATTTGTCAAGCTCGAAACAGTAAATCGTAAAGCTCTCAAAAATTTCTTGGATATATTGGGGTGTTCTGCAATACCTTCTTACAAAAATGATCCTGCTTCTAATTTCTTAATTTGATTGGCTTGATAATATTTAAAATAAACTTAAATGTTGTATATCTTTATTTTTTTAAAATAACCAAAAGTGCACAAGTTTTATTTTAAGTTTTTATGTCGCATTCAATTTCAATTTCTTCCAGGATCTTCAATTATTTTCCTAGGTATCTTTACCACTCTTTTCTCCATAAGTCCACGCTAAGCTTCTTTCACTTAGTTCAGTAACTTCTTTTTTAGAAGATTACATTCCTATCTTGACACATTCTTATCAATGTCTGGGACAAGAGTGTGGCACTGTCACCTGCTTTTGACTCCGTTCTGTCGCCTAAATCGACTTCCCCTTAAATGGCGCCTTTAGTCCGAAACCCAGTAAAACTTTTTCCCACGCACGATTGGGCGCTGCGAAAAGCGCTTGGCGCAGCAGCAAAAGGCGAATTGCAAATTATGTAAAATTGACTGTTTTCTTTCGCCACTCCGCCAGTGGATAACCCACATAGGGTTCCAGGCGGTGGAAGTGCCGAGCTCAGCAGGTGTTGGGCCGTTGTTTATAAACAAATTCTGTTCAGAGCCGGCGTAAATTGCGCCTCGAAAACTTTACATAATAAACCGGCGGAGCAGACACAATAAATAAATTGATTATGTACTCTTTTGTGTATTAATTCTATATATTTTTCTTGAAATATTTTCAGGTTAAACGTCCCAAGACAGAGCACACCGACACACATGAACGCAACCGGTAGGTACTCTATAACTAACCAATATCTAATAATTACAAAGTTTCCTAAGAAATAAGGCAGCTTCCTAATTATTAAAATAATTTTCATTAACGCAGAATATGTTTTAAAACTGAGCTACTTAGTATTGAAGACTTTTTGCTAGTATTTCTAGTATCTCTCTTTCTTTTTTCGAACTAAATTTTAAATAAATAGTAAAAAGAAATTCTTCTTTTTTTGAGTCCATCTGATATATGATTACATTGCAAGGACCTTCTAGAGGTTCCCAGCTGTAAGCGTAGACAATTTGTAACAGAAAGAAAGGCGAGCCCCTCACACTTGCCGGGCGGCTCACCATCCTCAATTGGTTTCAATTGAAAAGAGGCGAGGGTCTCTGGTGGGATGGAAGTACTAGAATTTTGCATGTGGCCCTCACAACCTGACACATGCCCCGGCAGAAATTCAAAGAATTCCTTGCACGCTTCAGCTGCTGCCGAGAGATCCCAAAAACCAAAGAGAAAAAAAAAGTAAAAAAAAAAAGAAAAGATGAACCGAAAAGTGTCAGAGCACTTAACACTTGCCGAGAGGGGCAGGAAAGAGCGAAGAGATTCCGGTGAGGAGGTCCAGGTTCTGGTCCAAAAAGGGGCTTAAGGGCGGCAACAGTTGCGGCTTTGTCTTAAAGAACTCTCGCGCCGCCTCCCTCTTTAATATTGCTCATTATTATTTGGGTAAATCTGAAAATCTCCCATTGGCCGCCATAACATGTGCGTTGTGAGAAGGAAACTCACTCAAAATGTGGGATCCCCAGGAAAATATCTTGGTTGGCTTTTTTCCTCTTTCTCTCTCGCCGGCGCACGCGTCGTTCTTTGCTGGGAAACAACTTTTCCCCCTTTTTTGGGCAGCTGCGCCCCCTTCTTCATGCTCCCTCTTTGTGGCTGCTGGAAAGATAAATGTTCCTACTTCCACAAAAAAAAAAAAACAACTTAAGGTGTCAGATTCCTTTGGAAATTGGGCACTTAATTTACCTTCCTATTAAAATTATGAAAAATTGTTACAAATCTTGTCGAAGCCGGCTGGAAGGAGTTTCTAAAGAGGGGATACTATGGCAGAATCTGAAGAGGTTTTGGAATTTGAAAGGCCTTTAAAGATGTCGTTGAAGGGGGTGTAAAAGAAGAGGAAATTACGAAAAAATTAAAATAATAACAGAAGAGCCATTTAAAAATAGGTGCCTTTGTCAAAATTTCTTTCAGTATATAACAATCTTTTAAAAGACTGCCAAGCCATGTTATGAAATATACACAAAATAATGGTTATAAGAAGTTCGTAGAAAATTAAAGCAGCTTTTGCATGCTTTTTTAATATATTAATGTAATACCTCTTAATAGTTCAAATAATATTTCGAGCACAGCTTCCTAAATTAAAGCTCAAAATACTTTTTAAACATCAACGAAAGCTATACGTTGCCATGTTAATACAGCTGCCAGCCTCTATGATGAGGGACCGGGAAGAACTCCATTTAATTGCTGTGAAAAGGATTAAATTACCAAATATATACTATCCCATTTGTCTCCCCTTCCGCCCTCGCTCTCCATTATTTATAGACCCCAACATTTTCCAGTGTTTTGATTTTTCCCAGTGATTTATTTCATTTTCCATTGGGGCACCGTTTTATTTGATTTTTATTGAGCCCTTCAGGATTTTCGAAGTTGTCCACTTAATTTGTGTGCGGCAATTGAGTCTACTTGAAAAGTAATAACGCCGAAGAACACAGAAAAAACATCAAAACACAAAACGTAAAGTATAAAAGAAAAAAAATAATATTTGTCGCCATTCCTTGGGAACAAAACATTTGCTGCACACATGGCCAGGGGCAGGGTCACCAGGGAAGCCAACGGGACAATGGGACTTGTCCGGGACAGTCCGCACATGCCAGAAAAAAAGGCAAGTCCTACAAGCCTCTCAAGTGCCCCGAATCGATTTCGAGCGATTTCCTTTCCTCATCCCAGCGACTCGCCATCGAGGCAAACATCCAAAAAAGTCTGGCGACGGATGCGAGATCGTAGAAAAATATTTATAACACTTGACGAGATTTTAAAGACCTCTCCGTCGGTCGGGCAGCCTAGCATCCCGGCTGGGACACACTTGACTCGGGCTCTGGGGCCACAGAACTGAAAACTGGGTATGGGGAACCGAAAACAAGGAACGACAACGTGCCGTTAATTTTATGGCTCTTTAAAGATTATTGGAAATTATTTTATGTGTTTCCCTAACGAGTCAAAGGTTCTGTGTTTCTGTTTCTCTCCCGCACAATGCGCTATGTCTCCAAATGCATGTTACTGGTCTTACAAGCATAGAGGTTCCAAGAGCTGGAATTGGATTATTTTATTGTTTATAATTTAGTTTATGAATTCATAAATTTTTTTGAGGCATTGTTTGAGTGTTTTTTATAAGTATAAAAAACATTAAATAATAAAAAAGGATCTTGAGTTCAGCAAATTGTTATGGTATGATATACTATTAAAAAACCAAAAAAAAAAACATTAAAGATTATTCTATTTTCATAAATGTAAAGTGTAAAATCATATTAGAATGGATCTATCCATCCTGAAATCTTTCGGGTAACGATAGTTCCTACAGAAAAATTAGGTAATAGTTAGTACATACTGTACTGTAGGTTTCTTTAAAATTACTCAGTTTTTCATGTTACAAATCATAACATTATACAGTTTTGTATTTATTTTTCGAATACTTTTTATCAGAATTCTTTATGTTAATACACAAAGTGAGTTAGCAGATCGAGAGCTGTTTTATAAATTAATTTCAAGTTCTCAGAGATATTCTTATTAATCTGGTTCAGTTAATTATTCATTAACTTGCTCTTTTTACTTACCGCTCTTAATATTTTATTTTGTAAGAGGTAAGGAGCCAGCTTAAAAATAAGTACTCTGATTGAGTAACAAATTACACATTGTCAGTGTTATTATTAACTGGCTAAGTAAGTTGTTTATTACCTGGCTCATTAACATTTTAGTGATTTATTTTAAAATATTTTCTCTGTTGTGAAAGATTTATTTTTAAAATTAAATATTTACTCTTCAGTTATTAAAATTTAATAAAAGGACACTTATTAAACAGGAAAGATATCAGACTTTTCTTTCTTACATTTTTTTATTGCTTTTGATGTTGCCACACATCGCAAGCACTTTCCAATTACTTCCCTTATACTCACAACCCTTTAATTTTATCTCTTGCAGCCTCTGCAATCTGTCACAGCAGCAACAGCAGCAGCAACAACCCCAACAACAGCAGCAACAGTCGCAACAGCAACACACGCAGCAGCAGCAACAGCAGGGAACACATCCCAGCACCGTGTTGGCCAGCAATGGACCTAGTAGCGCCGGTGCCAGCATGGGCGTCGGTGTGGGCGTGGGAGTGGGTGTGGGCGTGGCCGGCCAGTGCAGTCCACTGGGACTGCCGCCACAGAGCCAGCCGCTGCAGCCCACAATTGGATCGCTGGCCTCGCTGAGCGGACACTACTCGAACGGGAATGCCAATCCCAATGTGAATCCGAGCAGCTGCAGCCTGGCAGCAGCCTCCAGTTTCTCGCAGTCCGTGAGCAGCAGCTTCTCCACATATCAGCAGGCGGGTGGCGGCGGCGGCGGCACAGGCGAGGATGTGGGCGTAGGTGTAGGAGTAGGAGGAGCCAATGTGATGTCCCACTGGTCGCATGATGGTACTGCCTCGAGTGCGGCCGTTAAGTCAGAGTCTCGAAGCCCGGGCCAGGTGCACCCTGCCCTGGACAATGGTTCCGTGACCAGTGTCAGTGGCTCCAATCTCTACGGCTGCAGTTCGGCCAGCTCCAATCCCCTGGACGGCGGCGCGGCCACTGTCAACTCCTCCGCGGTGGCGGCGGCTGCAGCGGCTGTGTATGATGGCAAGCACGACTATTACTACTACAACAGCATGCAGCAGTACACGCCGCCACCCTTCTACTCCGGCTACGGAGCTCCATATGCGGCGGCGACGGCGGCGAGGCAGGCCAAGATGGAGCCCGGGGCAGCGGCGGCGGCGGCCTACCTCACGCCCAGCTACGCCTCCGGCGGCAACAACAACTCGCAGCTGTACAGCAGTCCCTACGCGGGCTACAACAACTTCGGGCAGCAGGACTACAGTGGGTACTACAACGAGCAGTACGGCAACTACTACAGTCCGGCCAACTACTCGCCGTACGCGGTGAGTTCGCCCAGCTCCAGCGCCAGTCATGGGCACGGATTCCATGTGGCGGCTTCCTCGAACCTCTCCGAGAGCCCCACGGACACACACTCCACGACGCCGGTGCACCAGACCACGCACTCGCCGCACTCCCCGCTCCCGATCTCACCGAGCGCCAGCTCCGGCATAGGACCACTGGGCTCTGCTGCGGCTGCTGCTGCAGCGGCCACCTTGAACTCCAGCGGCGGCAGCAGCGTGGGCACTGCTGGATCGGGTGGTGGAGTGGCGGCCAGCAAGACCACGCCCACCGGCAAGACTGGGCGGGCGCGTGGAAGGCGCCACCAGCAACCAAGTCCCACCAGAAGCACTGCCTCGGATACCGGAAACAGCGAGGCCGTGAAGCCCCCGGAGAGGGTGTTCGTGTGGGACCTGGACGAGACCCTGATTATCTTCCACACGCTGCTCTCGGGCAGCTACGCCAACCGCTACACCAAAGACCACAGCTCCCTGATGACCATCGCCTTCCGCATGGAGGAGATGGTCTTCAACATGGCCGACACACACTTCTTCTTCAACGAGATCGAGGAGTGCGACCAGGTGCACATCGACGACGTCAGCTCCGACGACAACGGGCAGGACCTGAGCGCCTACAACTTTGCCACCGATGGCTTTCATACGGGCACTCCGCCCGGCGCCCCGCCCAATCTCTGCCTGCCCACCGGCGTCCGCGGTGGCGTCGACTGGATGCGCAAGCTGGCCTTCCGCTACCGCAAGATCAAGGATATCTACAACAGCTACAGGGGAAAGTAAGTACATTTGCCACAACATGTTTGTCAGCATAAACTTATTGAATATCCTTCATCCTTGCACCTTTCAGCGTTGGCACTTTGCTGGGACCCGGAAAACGCGAGGCCTGGCTGCAGATCCGCTCGGAGATCGAGGTGGCCACCGACAACTGGGCCACGCTGGCGCTCAAGTGCCTGAGCATGATTGCGCAGCGCGAGAACTGCGTCAACGTCCTGGTCACCTCCACGCAACTGGCCCCGGCGCTGGCCAAGGTCCTGCTCTTCGGCCTGGGCAGCATCTTCAACATCGAGAACATTTACAGTGCGCACAAGATCGGTGAGTGAACACTCGAGTGGCAGTCAATCGCTGAACCTGAGATCTAACCCGTTTATCCCTTATTATCCATACAGGCCAGGAAACCTGCTACGAGCGGATTGTGACTCGCTTCGGGCGCAAGAGCACCTACGTGGTGATCGGCGATGGACCCGAGGAGGAGAATGCCGCCAAGGCCATGAACTTCCCCTTCTGGCGCATCTCCGCCCACAGTGACATTCGCGCCCTGTACACCGCCCTTGACATGGGCTTCTTATGAAAGGCCAAACTGTAAGGCTATCGTTGCGGTTTTGAGTACAAACAGCAGAGGATTTAATTAATTTATTTACTGTATGTGTGTGTGAGTGTGTGTGTGTGAGCGTGTGAGACAACAAACAAATGAAAACTGTAAACCAGCGCAAAATAATTTAATTATTTTGTTTAAACCACTTATACTTTAACGCCAAGACTTTTTGTATTATATAGTTTTTAAACACCTAATCAACGATCGTAACAATTCTCGCACGAAATTGTTTCAAGTGTATAATTAATAAATTAATGAATTAACGATATATACGTATGTAGCACCTTAGAGTAGCAAACAATAACAGACCGACGCGGGTCCTGACAAAGGAGCGGCGAGCAGCGAGGCGGAGAGATCGATCGGAGCAAACACAACAAAAATTAGTTTAAAGTTATTAGTTTAAAGCAGAAGCATAACTATAATGATTATAAATAATTTGACAAAGCCGTAGTATTCAAATTTTAAATAACTATTATATAGCTGCATATATTAAACTATATTTAAAATATAAAACCAAGAAATAAAAGAGCAAAACCAACAACGACGCACTCTATTAAAGCATAACCAAGCGAGTTTATTATTTGTACAGCATCAAAGCGTCTATCAGAAATTTTAAATTATTTCGTAATTACTGGTCAAACGTTTTCCAACAAATAAAATTTCGGCTGAGCATCTCTGGTAGCATTAGAGAAGCCATTTTGTCCCAGTTCTGCAATATACCTGACATAAATGGTAAAAACTAATATACCATTTGCAAGAAAAAAACTTTTACAACAACTGTTTTGCTTTCTAATTCCCACACTAAATGGTCCTTTGAGTCAACGAGGATCTTTAAACGTTGCTATCAATAAGTTATGTTTATTGTTGCATTCAAAGATTCAAAGAGTTATGGAAATTTTACGTGCTTTCTGTTCGCATTAAAACAACTCAATGACCCAATCCCATTTATTTCATAGGACCAAAAAATAAACTTTTTTTGTGGCAAAAACAATATTTTTTAGTACAAATTACCCAATTGCCCGATTTAACGCACCAGGCGCACAGAAGGCAGCATATAAAGGATTTACTGTGGTGCAAACTATTATTTTCTCTCAATGCCATTGAATTCACGCATTTCCACTCATTTTACAGATCAGCGCATATGCTCATCTTAGCTTTCGCGCATTAAAAGTTCTCATTGACCCGATTGGCAGCACTGGTTGGCCTAACGGAAACATGGGCAGCATTGGATGGTCATGAATGAAACATGGGCAGCACCGGAGGCTCATACAGGTCTGGCAACGCGGGTCTGAGTGGGCAGTGTGCACAGATGCTGCGAACTCGGAAATATTCGCGCCTTATCTAGGATTATTACCATTTTAGCGGAAAAGCCCCGGTGGGCACACTCTATTTTTCAAATGAAAACCGTTGAGTTGCGCGAATTGGAATAAAATAAGAAAACTGAATTCGTCAAATTGGAACTGGTTACAGTTGAAATATTTTTCTATGCCCCTTACGGCTCCGACACCTGGCTCATGTAACACGCGTTTTTTACGCAAAAAAAAACTATTTTCTCAACATAAAAATATATGCCCCCCCAATAAATACAATAAAGTCTTCATTATTCATTGTTTATTCAGTTGGTATCTTGCTTAATAAGTGTTATTTATGCAAATATTGCTGGATTCTTCATTTTATTTAATATCCGATTACTCATTTAACATCGCGTAGCCAATTTGATCAATTTACTGGGCTTCGTTTTAGAAAAAGAAAACGATTTCAACTCAGTTGTATAATGTAAGGACATAAAGTATAGTACAATTTAATTACAATTACAACTAAATAACCATACAAATAAATTATGCCTAAGGAAACTTATGCTTAGGAGTTGAGTGCCCATTGCTCTTCTCGTACACTTTTATAGATATATAATTTGCTTTAGGAAATTCGTGTCTAAATTGATTCTAGCGTGATTAAGTTGTTCTCATTTCCACTTGATAAATATTGCACAATTTGTAGTATGCCAAACACGGTTGTATAATTATTGCATCTCTAGTGTTTTCGAACTCTTTCAATTTTTGACTCTGACTCTGATACGTTTTGGTTGTGTGCTAGATGCTAAATCACTGGATTTCTATGCACTTGCTGGTTAAGCTGAATTACAAAAAGTTTCTGCCTAAATAATTTACATCAAAAAGCCAAGTAAACAATCCACAATATGCAGCCCTATATAGACTAAACTTTCAGTTATTGGTTGCTTAAGATCTAGGCCTAAATGTAAATCTGATATTCGACTGGTTTTCGTACCGTTTTACGCTCTACACAAAATTCGCCAATTACTAAACTTATGCATTTCATATTGTATATTCAGTTTATATATATTAATAACTATTGCTCAGTTAAGTGTGTTTGCGTGTTCAGCAAAAATGTGCCAGCTATGAATTGAGTTTCCACAGTGCATCCGGTTTCCCTCCTCTGGCCACTCCTTGTGCCCGCCTCGCTTCATTCAATCACTCCGCTCCGCTCTGCTCCCTTCCTCTTTCTTTTTGCTCGCTCAACACGACGATATCACAACAAAATGTACCAAGTAGAAGAATTAGTTATCATTATCAGTTATCGTAGACGATAGGTCAGCTAACACTATGTCCGCCCGCTTCACGTGAATGGCGGCGGCAGCACCATTGGATCGAAGCTCTGCTGGAGGCTGGAGAAGTTACTGAAGTTCTCGATGCGACGATAGCCCCACATGTCCATGGCATCGACGCAGACATCCTGGATTTGCTTGATCTGAAATTGATTGTCGAGTAAGTGCCAGGAACGGATATATATATATAAGTACTAACCTCGTCCGGCTTTAGGTCCTGCATCCAATGGAATGGTGCTGACCTGGAATCACGATAGGTGGAGCTGACACCGCCAATGTTAACCTTGGTGTGCGTGTCTAGGAACTCCTCGACGGCAGGATCGAATGGTAACCCGTAGAACTGCAAAATGTCCTGTGTCATTTCACTGGGATTCAGTGACAAGTCCTCATAGCGCAGAGTCCTACGTAAGAAAATAATTTAAGAGTTATATCATATACTGTGGACAGTGGACAGTGCACTCACCTAAAACGCGATGGATATTTTTGCAACAGCAGTTCAGCTGTCTTGTAGTCATCCTGGAGATCCTGGCAGACGAGTCGCGGATCCTCGCAGTCCTCATTGCCCCCGCACCAGACTCGATGCCGCCTTGACTGCATCGTTCCCCGTGGATCCCGCACCAAAAGCACGATCCGCACACTTGCCATACTGCGGGACGGTGGAGGAGAGAGGGGAAACTTGTTAGAATAACCATACAGATAATCGCATATATATGTGATGAATGAGATATATAATTGCTAGCGTAATAGTTGTGCACCAAGCCGTGAAGTTCACTTGCCATAACAATCGCATGAGGGAGGACGGAGGGCGGAGGACGGCCGCCTGGAATTGGCTTTCAATTAAATCGGATTAAAACTTCCATAATGAAGCATAATTAGCATTTTCATGGGGCTCAGCACGAGCTGGATTCCAGTTGGGGTTTGAGCCGCCGAACTCCAGTGGTAATACATCGTCGGACCGAAAATTGTTTTTAATTACAACACTCAAATGTATCTCTGTCAGCCCCAGCCCCGCAGGCCTGCCCCCCTACGCTGGGCAGCTATTGCATTTGCTAATTTATTTCATGAAAATGTTTTTCCTAAGCGGAAGCAACAAAACGTTGATAAAACGGCAAGGGCGGAAACGGGGAACGTGGTTGCTGGAGGACCAGAAGTGGCAATGGGAGAGCCAAAAACCAATACTGAGTAAATGGGTTTTTCTTCTTTGCGGTTATCTCGTTAATTCGGCAAATAAATGTGTATTTAACAAAAAATATTCATTTAAATAGCTCGTTTTAATCAAAGAATATATAAAATGGTGATTTTTAAGCTAGCGAAGTAATGCAAAATATTTAAAGTAAATTTGAATTTATAAGCGGTTTACTTGCTTTTAATATATTTACCAACAATTTTTGACACAAGTTGATGTATTAATAATATTGTTATATTAAAATATGGAATATAATCCAAACATTAATGTTTATTAATATATATTTATTTTATTCAGATCCATTTTACTTTGAAAAATTTTAGAACCTTTGATTTCTATGGATAATCACCTAATTAAACCAACATTTTTTAACTGAAAAACAGTAATTAACTAAATTTCAATAGAAAAGTTTTAAAAATGTTGAGTTATTTCTTTTTTTTAAATAAACTTACTACAATCAACTAACCCGTCATTTACTTAAAGGGAAACATTTGCATTTACCAAAACACTTCGTAGTCCCTTTAGGTAAATTCGCTTCATCTTGAAGTAATTATTTTATTTATTTATTTTTCATCAGATTGAAGACATCTCAACCACTAACACAAATTGGCACTCCCGAAAATCCACAATCCTAATATGCAATCCTGCAAAATGGATGATTCCCGATGCAACCGGTTCCCAGCCAGCAGTAACAGTAACATTGTGCATCATCACCATCATCGTTCGTTATTATCATTGTCGTTGTCGGAGCTGCACAACCGCAGCACAGTGGTGGCGCCCATAGGCCATAAATCAAAAAATCAAAGTCAAAATATTAAGTTAAAAAGTACCCAAATTAACTGTTAAATATCCAACCTTATCCAGCTTAAACCTGGTTTTGCTCAATATCTAACGGTTCTTTCTAAAAAAAGCTTCAAAGCTGTGGAATAGGTGTGCTTTTTTAATGCAAAAATTGCATGCATACATATTTTGTAATTCAAAGCCAAACTTCAAAGAGTTCAAACTTAAAAAATAGTGATCGGATTTTATTCATTTAAAATGGAATTTAAAGTTGAAGGTATTTACTTTAAGTCCATTTGGTAATAATAAACTAATATGTTAAAACGTTCTTGTGAAATAAATTTTGTGAAAACCATTTATTTTTGTCATTTTGTGTACGTCTGTTCCATGTTTACATAAGCTTTTAGTTGTGACCCCCCTTGCTCCCCCCAATGTGAGTATTATCAGTGTTTTTACTAATGTTTTTAGTTAATAAAAATGTTAAGTGTAGCTGCAAATAGTTGCAAATGTGCCTGTAATCTTCAATATAGTAACACCGTCTTTATATTTTTAAAGGCTAAAAATCGCGACTCGAGCTGCTGCTTTTCCTTTGTTTTTATGATGTTGCTTTTGTTTACTTCATTTGTGATTGTGTTTGT
>VNJU01005267.1:0-128141 GCA_008042675.1 Drosophila seguyi | reverse complement strand
ATAACTTGGCTAAAACTCAACTGATTTCAGTCTGGTTTTGTTTTTTCTTCGTGGTTTTTCAAGGAGAAATTTTCTGCATTCAAAACTCAATATCTGATTTTTTGTCAATTTTTTTTACAATTTTGACGATGTAACCCCTTGCATATTTTCGAAAAAATGGGTCACACTTATTAACTGAAAACCCTCTATGGTTTTTGATCATAACTTGGCTAAAGCTCAACCGATTTCAGTTTGGTTTGGTTTTTTCTTCTTGGTTTTTCGAGCAGAAATTTTCTGCATTCAAAACTCAATATGCAATTTTTTTCAAGTTTTTTACAATTTTGACGATGTAACAACCCCTTGCATATTTTTGAAAAAATTGGTCACACTTTTTGGGTGGAAAATCTCGATGGTTTTTTTTATCATAACTTGGCTAAAACATAACGGATTTCACTTTGGTTTGCTTTTTTCTTCTTGGTTTTTCAAGGAGAACTTTTCTGCATTCAAAACTCAACATCTAATTTTTTGTCAATTTTTTTTACAATTTTGACCCCTTGACTATTTTTGAAAAAATGGGTCACACTTTTTGGCTGAAAAATCTCTATGGTCTTTTGATCATAACTTGGCTAAAACTCAACTGATTTCAGTCTGGTTTTGTTTTTTCTTCGTGGTTTTTCAAGGAGAAATTTTCTGCATTCAAAACTTAGTATATATATTTTTGTAAATTTGTAAGTGTTTCCTTAAAAACCCTCAATAATGCTTAAAACTCCACCTTACTTGAAAATAAATTAAACCGTAAATAAGATCGAAATATTTGTATTTAATAACAAAACCCGACAGGTTCTTAGTAGGAAATGCCCGTGTTGTCACGGATCCAGTCCAAGTAGCTGGTCACCCTGGTCATGCCCTTGGGGCTGTTGGACAGGCAGCCCGCCGAGGATCCAAAGGAAACAATGGCCACCTGGCGGTTGTCGTCGTGCAGGACGAGCGGTCCACCGGAATCACCGCTGCAGGAGCCCTTGTTCTCCGGTGTGGCGATGCAAACGTGGTTCGGGGTGATGGTCGTAGTGCCATAGTGGGCCTCGCAAATGGAGTTATCGGCGATCTGGATGTCCACGCAGTTGAGGTAGTCAGAGACGCCGCCCTCGTCGGAGGTCTTGCCCCAGCCGGAGAGGAGGCCCCACCAGCCGTAGTAGTTGTTGTAGCGATCGTCGTAGCGCGGCAGCTCCACCTTGTTGACCAGCGACCAGAAGTCCACGTGCGGGGTGCGGATCAGGGAGATGTCGTTGTTGATGGTGCTCGTGTCGTAGGCGTGGTGCTGGACAAAGTCGCTCTGGTGCACCACATGGGAGTACTGCGGCTGCTGGCGCCACACGGCGCCGTAGCCAATGGTCACGGAGTTGGCACCGTGGGTGCAGTGGGCGGCGGTCAGGACCCAGGTGTGGCCGATGATCGAGCCACCGCAGTACCAGCCACTGCCGGCGCCGTTGTCGAACAGCAGGGTCACAATATAGGGCACCTTGCCCTCGTACGCAGGATATCCGTTGGTGATCCGTCCGTCGATCTTCCTGCCCAGCGGCACATCCTTGAAGGGAACGGGCCTCTCAACGGCAGCCACCAGGGCCAAGGTTGAAATAAGTAGAACTCCTAGCACTTTCATGGTCCGATCGCTTATGGCACGTACAGGGCATTGCTTTCGGTTTTATACTCTGCGGTGTCATCGTTCTCCTAAATATACCCAATCAGTTGGGTCGAAAATTTACAAGCCACTTTCTAAAAGGCTGATAATTAGCTCGATTGTATATATATTTCTTTTATTAATACTCTTGTATTTTATGGAAATAAATCTATAAAGAGCACAGGTCTGATTAGGTGTGAAATATAAACAAATCGAGGAACTTATCATTAAAGCGAATATGTTTAACATTTTTTCAATAACAAACAATCATAATCTCAGAGGAGATTTCTTTTAGGGATTAATTTCTCAACTAAAAATCTGATTTGCTGCAAGGATAATATCAGTTTATTTAATATTGATTATGTTGGATTTAGAATATAAGAAATATTTAGCAATGGAATTACGTATTGTTGATGAGCCACTGTCTATGGGAGCTTACTCGAGTAAAGACATTTGGATATTCAGTGCACCCATTCCTCGATCCGAACGAAACAATTCCAATTTGAACCCTTCCGGTGCCTCCGGCATAGACCAGGGGTCCGCCGGAATCACCAGAGCAAGTGCCCCGTCCACTAGTTGTGTCAATGCACACATGTGAGGGTTTTATTATTTGATAAAACCTTCTGCACTCTTCGTTGGAAATAACCGTAGCCCTGGCGATCTGTAGAAGCGAAGTTGGGGCTGTTCCCGGATCACTCGTTTTTCCCCAGCCCGAGATAATGCCCGTCTGGCCCTCGTAGCTATCGTAAGGATCGGTGGGCGAGGGCAATCCGATACTCTGAATGAATAGGCCAAATACCAATGGAATATTCAACTTAAGCAGGGCGATATCATTCTCCAGGCTATTTATATTGAAGTCCTCGTGCTGTCGAATATTTGCACTGGGGACTGTACGTCTAACCCCAAACTCCCATATAACAGATCCAGCGTAAACGTTTGCCGATTCAGCACTGGCAATAAATAAAACAAATATATTGAAGATCGCTGAGTAGTAAGCTTCAGTTCACTTACCCTTTGGTACAGTGGGCAGCGGTCAAAACCCAGATGTTGCTGATGAGAGAGCCACCGCAAAACGCGCTACTACTATCCATGTATGTGAGTGTAATGGCGACTTGATAGGGTGCCTCTCCCCATAGGGCAGGTCGTCCACCAATAATTCGGCTTTCAATTGATTGTTCTATTATCCTGTTACGAGGATACACTGGCTTTAAGTTGGACAGGGGTCCAGCGGAGGCGCTGGCCAGAGCCAGAAGGAGCACTGCAGTCACTTTCATTTTAACAACGAATGGTTTTGAATAACTGTTTTAGCTTTATTTATACCAATTTATATATATTGAGTGCTGAAAATTGCCCATTGTTCATGGTATTTTATTAATGGCAAACACGAGCTTCTTTGTTTCTAACCAACTCTTCCGATATCGCCAGTTCCAAACTCTAGACTTAAAGGTAGTGATAATGCTGCCCACATACAAGTTCAAGGTTCTTGCCCGACTTTTAGTCTGAGAGAAAGATTCTGATAATGGGAATTCCATAAAAAGTTCAAGTTCAATTTCTTAATTCAAGTGTTTTATTATTATTGTGCACTTTGTGTGAGTTGTGGAATTAAGGTCTCGGAGACATACTAGCATACTTTTTGGCGGCTCTAGGTAAGCGTTTTTGTAAGAGGTAAAGAAATTTATAAAGTGTAGTTTGTTGAACAAAAATACTTTAAATTAAAGTGGAATTGGATGCAGTTAAAGAATATTAAAGTAGCTGAAAGTGTGCAAGTTTGATGTGTGATCAACAAGGTTCGAGCAACAATTTCCTTACGACATTTTCTTAGCCACCATTTCTTGTGCATTCCACGATCTAAGATTTAGTTTATAATTTATTAATTTAAAAAATATTTTGGCAGTATGATTTAGTCAAGTCTTTGTGTCTTTCAATTTAAATGGATGCTTAAGAACTTAATTTTTTTAACTTTATTGAAAGCTTAATTAATTAAATATATAATTTTTATAAGCACTTTAACCAAAAGTTTGTATTGTTAAAATCTACAACGTTTCGCATTTTCAAGATTAGATTATTATTGGATTATCACTTGGGCAGAGGTGAGGGTATGGCCTACAATAGCAGCTATTTGTTATACTTGGAAAATAATTCATAGATAAATAAATAAATAACTTAATATTAAGAAAACCCACCGACTGGGATACCCTTTTAAATAAAAGTTCAGGCTTTGCTTTTAAATCATGAATCGTTTTTTATTCAAAGAAAAGTGCTTAGTAAGAGATACCGGTGTTGGTCTTGATCCAGTCCAGGTAGCTGGTGACACGGGTGAAGCCAGCGGGGGCACCGGACTCGCAGCCGGCGCTGGACACGAACGAGGTGACACCGATCAGCTTTTGGGCGCTGGTCAGAACCAGAGGGCCGCCAGAGTCACCGTTGCAGGTGGAGATCTTGTTGGGCGTGGCAATGCAGATGACATTAGAGGTGGCGACAAGAGAGCCGTAGGTGCTCTGGCATTGGGCAACGGTCACGACCGTGAAGATATCGTACTGCAGAGTGCTGGCCACGCCGGAGGCGGAGTCAGAGGTCTTGCCCCAACCGGAAGCGATGGCCTCCTGTCCGGCATAGGTGGAGTAGGAGCTGGCGATCGAGGGCAGCTCAACCTTGTTGATGCTCGAGGTGAAGGAGACCGTGGGAGTCTTGATCAGAGAGATGTCGTTCCTCAGCACGACCGAGTTGTAGCTGGCATGCTGGATGAAGTTGGAGCTGGCAATGGTGTGGGTGACCTGGGCGCTGGTGCGGACGGTGGCGCCGAAGTAGACGGTCACCGAGGAGGCACCGCTGGTGCAGTGGGCAGCGGTCAGGACCCAGGTGCTGCCGATGATGGAGCCACCGCACCACCAGCTGCCGCTGCTGCTGCCGAAGCTAAGTCCCACCTGGTAGGGGAACTGACCGGCCGTGGCGGTCTTGCCGTTGGTGATGCGACCCTCGATCGAGGGCACCGAGGGCAGGTCCTTGGGGTGCACGGGCAGCTGCTGGGGCAGCAGGCCGGCGGAGGCGGTGGCCAGAGCGAGGGCGAAGACTACGAGCACTTTCATGGTTGATCGAAAACGAATGATTTGCTAACGGAGGGAGTCCACCTTATATACCTCAGGCATGGGCTCACTGCTGTTTGTTTGAAGCGTGCTGGCAGTACTTATCAGGGTCGATAGGATGTGGTGGGCCTACTTATCAGCTTCGATTGACCAAATACGTAAAGAAGTGTCTTCCGTTATCGGAAGAGATTACACACCGCAGGCTTTCAATTAAACGCACTTCACTTCATGAAAGAGTGGCGGCAGACGGCTGGCACTTGGCTCTGTGATACGTGTGATAAGCATAGATTTTCCTTATAGAACGGACGTCTTTTGCTGACTTTTGTACTGCCAAAAAAAAGAAAAAAAGATTACTAATAAGAAATGCTCGTATTTATATTTAGCTGGATCGATCGATTGCTCTCTAATCGAATTATATATTTTTGATTCGATCCGAGAAATTGTTTACGAGGGCCTCGAGTGCCAGAAATTCCCACTGATTATCTCCGATGATGGTTGGGCTCCAAATCATATCAAGTATACGCAGCGGTGTGCCAAAACTTGCCAACTCATGGGGTAGAAAGGGGAGAGAAAAGCTAAGAGGCGAGGCAAGTGACAGTGGCTAGCTGGAATCTGGGAAATTGAAATCAAATCGCCTTACGTGTCGGGCATGCAAAGCGAGCAGAAGCAGAAGCAGGGCCAGGACCCACCCAGCTGGACATTAGCACATAAAAACAATTCATTGCCTTTCCTGCTGACACATGTAGCATAGTTGCTCTATGAAGTTGTTGCCACTCACTGTGGTGCGTGTCTGGGCCATAAAATAGATTTCCTCTTATCGCTATGGATTTCCTCTTATCGCCAACTTAAAGAGGAGCCAAGAAGGGAATCCCTTCAAATATTTAATCCCTGTATTAACTGCACTTTATTGATTTTTATTTCTTCCCTTTTCTCTCTGTTTGGGCACTTTTTTTTTATGGTGGCTCTTTTCGCTGATTGCGGAGAATTTTTGCTCCTTTTGTCTCCACAACCAGGAACAAAGGAACTAATTTTCCTGAAATATTTGCCATCATTTTTGGCCGAGGAGGAGCGGGAACGGGAACTGGAAGCAGTTTTAAAGGCAGTCAGTCACCCTTTAAATTGCCAGCAGAGAGATATATGTAAGGCACTTACATACAAGTTTATATAAATGTATATTACGTATACGTAATGCGCTCACCCGAGACACACACTCGCTTATTAGACGCATATCCGGCCAGGGAGCAGGACAACAATAAGTGCCTTTGGAATCTCGGCTAGATGGAAACTTCTGTTCACTCCACCAGTTGCCAGGACTCGAAAGGGACACGAATATTCATTCAGGAAGCGACTACGCCTCTGATTCAAGTGGTTCTATAAACAGTTAAGAGGGAAAAAATAGTAAAGCAATACCTAGAACATAATTTTTTAATAAGAAAAGCCTTAAAAAGTTTATCAAAATTTGTACTTAAAATAAAATAAAAAATTTATTTACTATTTTTGAAAAAAACCTGTAGTTCTACTATTTCCCCCTCAGCTGTGTTTGTGCCCGAGTGTGTCCTTAGTAAGGCATTTGAAATGTCCCCCAGCGAGCGCTGTCCTTTGACGAGAAAAGGGAAAAGGACGAGACGACAACGACGACAAACAAGATTGCAGCAATAAAATTTCGACAAGTGAACAACAAATGATAAACGAAGCAGCAGCTTGGGATAAAAAGCAGCAGCAGCGAAGCAGCAAAAGGAGCAGCCCCTCGGAGAGGTCAGTTTTGGGTAGCACTTGAGATGCTGGTGGCCAGTGCCAAGGATTCCAACCCACTTCAGCTCACTGTTGGCCCACTCGCCGGACAACAATCTAATGTGAGAGCCGCATCGATTACGCTTCCACTGCCACTCAGGACAGTCCCTCTGCCAGGAATTGTTGTTTAATGCACTTAAAAAATGTTTGAAATTTAAAAATAAATAAATTCAGGTAAAAAGTAACTAAAATGATGATGAAAATAATAGGTTAAAGATGTTTACAAGTACTTTGTATATTTATCTTAGTTTAAAGTAAGGTTTAAAGTCTTTCAAAGTTTAAAAACCTTTTAAAGAATATTTTTAGGCTTTTAAAATTCGACTTCTCCGACTTTTGAGGATTATTAAAAATTATAAATTTCAGTTTTTTATATTTTAGAATCATCTATTTCTCTCTCTGCACCACATAGTAATCTCAACTACTTTCAGTTCAGTTCGCTTCGGTGTTTTTTTGTGTGTTAAATTGTCATGAAACTGTCGCTGTGCCCTGCGGTCAGCTCAAGAAATCCGTCTCGGTCTTGGTCTCCTTCTCCTTCTCCAGCTCCCGCTCCCGCTCCTCCTTGTTGGCCAGAATTAATGACAACTGTCTGGACCAGCTGACCCGGTCGAGCAGCAGTCTCCTCCTTTCGCTGATGACTTATCACAGGGAACTATGTCTATTTCCTGCTATAATTCAAATTGCTTTCGGGGATGTCAACAGCAGCCGCCTCATTAATCATGCCTCCTGGAAATGGTCTCACATTGCGTATGAGTAATGCGATTGTCAGGCACCTTTTTTTCCTACCGTAAGCTTGGCAAGCTGAACTTATTCCCTACCATTTTCCAAGATGTTACTCAACTGCAAGGGGGGGTGAGGATAAAGTTTTCTCCCCACTTCTTGTTTTTTTTGTTCCCATTTTTGAAATGCAATTTGTTGCTGCACTTTGGCTGGAGCTATAAGTACAGATGTGTTGGCGTGACTCACGTTCCCCTGCACTTTCCTTCTCCTCCAAGTTAACCCGGAGACTTAGCAGGTCCCGGGACTTGGTCAAAGTTTTGTGTTGCAGTTTGTCAACTCGTTTTTAATGCGCGATGTATTGAAAAAGTTTGATTAGGGAGCAGCTGGCAGACTCCCAGTAACCAGTTACCAGTTACCAGCTCCACGTGAGCGCCATGCCAGACATGAAAACTTGATAAAGAGGGAGCTTAGTGGCGAGCATTGCACATACGCCCCGTTGTACTGTCAATATTGTGACGTAAATCCGACGAGCAGACGACAAACACAAGTGTCCACCGTTAAATTTTATGTTCCGGGATCAAACTAAGTTATTATATGGGGAAATACATGAATGTATATGCTATATTTTTCGCATATTTTATATATATTATGTGTATCGGAGTGGAGAGATGGCTTGGCAAATATTTTGAGGGTACAATTTTTGCCTGCTCTGTGATTTTCTATCAATAAGCTGACGGCATCCCATTGGCTTTTGCATATGATGGAGAACTGAATCCTTTTTCAGCTTGAAATATATATATAAATATAAATTCCTGGCAGGCAAACAAATCCTTTTCGATAGATTGCTTCTGGCTTTACCTTTTTTTTTTCGCCGTCGCTTTTATTATTGTGTGTGCCAAACGCCAAGGATTTTTGTCTACTACTACGACAATTGGATTTGCACGGAAAGTAGGGATTGGAGAGCGAAGAATTTCACTTGAATTGGGTTTGAGACGTGTCCCCAACCGGAGGTGGCACTTGCCTGCTTATTGGCATTGGCACATCCCACCGAAAATGGTGCCGCTCGGGCCATATCAATGACTTTTGGAATATTTACAGGGGATTCCTATTGTTCCGGGAATATTCTTGGCAGCGGTATATAGCGTAGTTTCCCGTTGTACTTGCTCCCAGTCTGCAGTTGAATTTGAATGCAGTCGGAGGATTTCCTAGCCCCGGAGAATGGGAATACTTAATATCAGTGGCTGCATTCAGTCGGGAATCCCCTTTGTTGGGAGGACTTCATTAATGCCTGCGAAATATGCCAACCTTTTTTGAAGTATTTCCATCAGAGGAAAAAGAGAGAAAGAGCTCGTTGTGTGGTAAAATATATAACTAGTCATCAAAATTTAGCATGCAAATATTTATATGAATATGCAGCTGAGTCTGGCAAATGCTTTATGGCTTATAAACATTTTTGTTTGCCAATATTTTTTGTTTGTTTGTGTGTGCGGCTTCCTTGTTGTAATTTCGGTTTATTGTTTTCTATATATTTTTCTGCTTGAACGCACTAAAAGCCACTCCACTGCCAGTCAGCCATTGAATCCACCTTCCATCCGGAGAGGACCTCCTCCATATTTCGTCCTCGATGCCGGCATTTGTTTGCTTTATGTCTTTATTTTCTGCCAAAGTATTATTATTTTTTGCCCTACTCCTGCGCTGACGTTTCTCTCCTTTCCTTTTTCTTTTTTCTTTTTTTTTTGTTTTTTTTTCACTGACTGATGGCTCTAGGTAATGCCAGGATGCCAGGATTCTGGCAGGAGCGAGAGGATTTCGGTGAGTGCTCTCTGAGCGGCTTTGCATATGGGCATGTGTGCTATCTACTTGATATGCTCTTGCAGCTTTTCGAGTCCCGAAAAGGACGACGAGATGTTTCAATTATGTTTACCGCTCGCCAGCACCCGAAAGCAGACGCACTTCTTTAAGTATTTCTCCAGAAGTAAGCCATTAACTTTTCCCGTCAATCAATTGTCACTCCCAAAGGGGAAAACAAAAGGAAGGAAACCAAATACAACAAAAAAGAAAAAAACCAACGGGAAACATGAAAACAAAAGGCACGAGACCATGACAAGACACTTTACTTCCATGTGAATGGAATGAAATTAACAGCAGGAAAGGAGAAGTTATTTTTGGCCAAAGGACATCCCTGACTGGGGATTGCTCTTATGGGTTTTAGCAGAAATCAGTTTGTGTGGAAATTTAATTAAGGAACTAAAGCTTTGTTTAGTTCAAGAATTTGTACAGCTTTCTTTATCAGCAGCAAAAATAATTACTGAGCAAATTGTAATCACCGATTTTTCTATTATTAAAAGAGTTTTATGATAAGGTAAAAGAATTCTTCGTTATCATTTAAGACTGTGTAATGGAGATGTGATATATACCGATAAGGAGTGTGTATGTATCGCTTCTAATGTCATATCGAAAATATTGATATAGTTTGATAAAACAGAATTGAAAATATCGAACAATATTGCATGTAAAATAAAAATATCGATATAATCGGTAGAAAATTAATTTTGTTCGTTTTTTATATCGATTAAATTTCAAACTACATTTTTAATAATATTATTTTATTTATTTCGAATAATTGAAGCTAAACTAAGAAGAAATTTGGATAAAGGTGTTAAAAAGATGCTAAATGCCGATTTATTTATCGATCTTTGCAATAAATATTTATCCAGTATCGATAAATCTATATTTTATTCCATCTCTACTGTGAAAATGTGTTTTTAAATTAAATCAGGTATTAAATTATGATAAGAGTGAGATTTATTTACCATATGTTTCCTTAAGTACAAGAACTTAAAACCTAATTAAGAACCCTGTTTTTGGCCTCTCTGTTAATCAAAGAAACCAACTTTGCTCAGAAACAAGTATGGCCACTCAATCAGCAGTCAAGGCAAGAACCAAACCGCCCAAAAACTCTTTGTCTCCGAGTCCAAAGCCAAAACCAAAAACCAAAACAAAAAAGCACAAAGCCAGCGAACTTTGCCGTCAAGTCATTGCGGTGGAAGGGTGGTGGCCATGATGCTGGCTGGCTGACTGCCTGGCTAGTGGGTGGTTCAAGTGGTGCCCGGCTCCACGCGGAGACCTCAGCAAGTGTTGTTTGGATTTCATTATACAATTATCTTGTTACCAGAAATAATGGTGTCGAGCCGGGCAACATGCCAAAAGCATTCAATGAGCCTGATGTGCCTTCTTCTTGCCCACTTACCCCGCACAGAGTCCAACTCCTGCCCCCAAAAACAACCCTCTCCCACACACACACACTCCCATGTGAGTGTGCCGGATGCTGAGCGCGTTAGGAAAAGCAGGAAGTCATTAGCCGAAAAAACTCTGGTGATGGCGCTTCCAACTGTGGGGTTGGTTAGGCGCCGAGGAAGGAGCCAGTAATGCGATAAATAAATGAAAATGTTTGAGTTAAATGAATTAAGTGTGCGATACTCTCTCTCTCTGTCTGGGTTTTTTTTGTTAGAAACACTTTCTGTGTTGGCCTGTCAACGCAAGTGACTTGGGGTTGTTAAGTGCTGGCGGAATAGTAATTGTTCGCCGCTTAATTAGCCGAACATCATTCAAAGTGTCACAGCCACACACACCGAGCCCTAAAGGGGTTAGGAAAACGTCAGTCAGCCAGTCAAAGTTGGTCCAAACTTGGATTTTCCGTAAAGTCATTTCTCGTTGATTGCTTATCGTGAACTTTGGATAGTTTCATGTGGTATTGTTTTGGGAAAATGCTTTATAAAGTGGGTTTTCTTTTCACAATCAATAATATGCAAGCGTTAAAAAAATTCTCTTTAAGATTTATAATTTCTTTTGATTTCAGTTAAAAACTTTTATCTTGTAGAGGTTAGGAAAAACCTTTACAAGGTACAACCAAGGACTTTTTAATAGGATTAGGGATAATATACCTTCCTCTCTTTCCCTGTGGTTACACAGGATTAAGGCCGTTGAAGTCAATCCCAAGTGCTCTTCTCTATGAACCACATCTACCACATCATAAGCATCCTTATGACTTTTACTATTTGCAGTTCAGCCACTTGGTGACCCCGAAATGCTGACTTTGCGAATTCACTTTGTCCTTATATCCTTTTTTTTCGATGCTTGGTTGACTGGCTAATTTCGACGCGAATTAATTAATTATGTAGCCGAATCACATGGCCCCACCAAAAAATCGTTAATTAAGTTGATTGCTTTGAATTGGCTGGCATTTATTAGCCAGGATTGTGTTAGTGAGTCGCCGCCTGGACCCGGGGAGCCAGTTCCCTCCTCTGGGGCATAATTGATGAGCTGACAGTTCTGTTAATTGATTTTGGCCTGTGATTAGAGACTGTATACGATGCGAGAATTGATTTTATTAGCTGCCACATGAAACGGAGCTAAATATTTTATTTGATGTGCGAACTGGGTCAGAACAGAGCCGAACCAGAGAGGGAAATTTGTAAGTAATGGACTTAAAGTCCAATGCAAATCCCGAATGCCTCGGGCTGGCGGCCAAATATATTTTGGAAATAAAGTGAATCGAACGAAAACCACTTGACCAACTAACCGTAGCCAAAACCGGAGCAGACCAAGTTCACTTCAATCGGGCAAAACAAGGAAGTTTGTGGCCAAGAGAGAAACCAACTTTCGACGTTGTTCAATCAGAGTCAAATGCAACTGGGCAAAGTGGATTTTAAATAAAAAACTTTGGCCATAAACACTCGTCGAGAGTACGGGTGCCGGGTTGACATTTTAAATAACTTTTTGTGCCACACAACCCCACTAACTTATGCCAGTTGAGGTCCCGCTTCGGCGGGGGTTATGTATGATATTTTGTCATATCTAAACCACAGAATGCGAGTGCAGGAAACTTTTTGTGCTGTCATAAA
The DNA here is from genome assembly GCA_008042675.1 of Drosophila seguyi. NCBI lineage: Eukaryota > Metazoa > Arthropoda > Insecta > Diptera > Drosophilidae > Drosophila > Drosophila seguyi. Next base: position 115,989 of record VNJU01005267.1, on the reverse strand, counting down.
TTTCCGCAATGCAAACATTTATCAGCAAGGCTGGACCTGGTCCCGGGGAGGGCAGCCCCCTTCAAGCTCAGCTGCTGTTGTTATTTTCCCTGACTGACTTGGTTATGTTGTCTCCGCATCTGGTTTTGTACCGAGTAAATGCTTTTTACCGCAGTAGCATCTGTTCGAGACTGGTTTTTAGGCGCCACCTGCTGTCCTCTCACATGTGGCAAGGACCTCCTCCTTGCACTGTCAAAAATAAAAAAAACAAATGCCGCACTTAGCCCAGTTCTCCTGGAGCTGAAAAGTTTGGGGAATTAAATGCTGATGGCCTGAAAATAATAAAAAAGTGCTACAAATGAAGCAACAACTTTTGTCATTTATTCAAATGCCTGGCGATAATTCAAGTGCTGACATATTGTCGGCGTTCTTTCCTTTTTTCAACTTTCACTTGAGCGGGAAACTTTTTCTTTTTCTTTTTGTTTTCTTGTATTGCCAGTTTTCAGCTTTTATTGTCTCGCTTTGGCAATTTAATGAATTTTAATGAAAACTTGTGTGCCGAAAGCCGGCAACAGCTTGGCCATTTACATATTGTTGTCTTTTTATATTACATTAAATTTAGGTTTTTTTCTAGAGAAGAGTTTATATTGGTGATCATTTAAGGGAACTGGTTTCCAGATCTTTGTATGATTGTTTGGCATGAATGCACCTTGCACCGGCATTGGCGCGATCTCCAATAAAAAAGGGAAAGCCACATCATATTCGTTAGAAATCTTTTTTATTTATGTTCATAAGATAAAGTCCCTGACTCCTCCTTAGATGCCAGTGTTGCTCTTGATCCAGTCCAGGTAGCTAGTCACACGGGTGAAGGCAGCGGGGTAGCCCTTCTCGCAGCCAGCAGCGGCTCCGAAGGAGGTCAGACCGATCTGGACCTTCGACTCGGTGACCAGAGGGCCGCCGGAGTCACCGTTGCAGGTGGATTGACCGTTGGGGGTGGCAACGCAAATATTGGAGGCCGTAACGATCGAGGTACCGTAGGTGGCGGCGCACACGGTGTTGGTAATGACCTGCAATCTGACGTACTGCAGGTTGGTGGCCACAGAGCTGGACGAGTCGGAGGTGCGTCCCCAGCCGGAGGCGATAACAGTATCACCGGCATAGGTGCTGTACGAGCTGGAAATGGCGGGCAGGGCCACGGCACCGATCCTGCTGCTGTAGGAGACCGCTGGGATCTTGATCAGAGAGATGTCGTTGCGCAGGTTGTTGCTGTTCCAGCCGGAGTGGATGATGATGTTAGAGCTGGAGACGGTGGAGGTGACCTCGGCGGAGGTACGCACGGTGGCGCCCAGGTAGACAGTAACGCTCTGGATTCTGTAGAGGGGTTAGGAAATAAATAAGTTATAAGAGTAGAGAGAGTAGAGAGTTATAAGAGGATGTCGAAGGACACTTACCCATCGGTACAGTGAGCAGCGGTCAGGACCCATTGGTTGCCGATCAGGGAGCCACCGCACCAGGCGCTGGACAGAGCGCTCACCTTGAGGGAAAGTCCCACCTGGTAGGGGAACTGACCAACGGCGGCGGCGCTGCCTCCGGTGATGCGACCCTCAATGTCGCCAACGACGGGCATCACACGGTTGCGGTGCGTCAGCTCCGCCTCGGGGAAGGCAGAGGCGGCCACGGCCAGGGCAAGGATGATCAGGAACTTCATCTTCTTGGGGTGGATTGTTGCGTGTTCAGTCAAAGGAACTCAACTGATTTGACACCGTGCCACCGAGGCTCTTTTATACCAATCGGGAAATCGCACAAAGAATCGCAGATTAGGTTGCATTTCACAAATAGAGCCTCCTGCCGCCAGTGATTAGATATGGCCAGAAGTCGTCGAAGTCGTTCAAAGTGTCGTTATCTTGGAAGATTCGCAGCGGAAGATATGGTTGAACTTCAGCCACCCGGCCGCCAAAATTACTTTTGCCAAAAAAGCCCAAGGGTATTTGGGGTAAGAATCCCGATAGGGATCTAATCTGGCCACCGGGCTTGCAGCATGAGGTTGCTAATTAATTTGATTAGTTCTTTATAAATATCTATGTAATATGGGCAAGGGTTTACCGCCTCGAGTGACGTGTGCCGTACTCAAGTGCTATCTTATCGAGACGGAGGGCCGTCCCGTAAGCCCATAGTTCCGCTGGTTTGTTTACCTTGTAAAAGTAAAGGTCAAGGCATGGAGCCCCCTTTTGGCTGCTTAACTCTAGTCCCGGCATTTCACAATAAAAGCCTAATCATTCAACTGTTAAATATAGTATGATATTTGACCATTGACAGGCTCTCTTTTAAATCAAAAATTTACGATTATAAACAAACAAACAAGGTGAAGGTACGCCCTGGCTGCGGCTTCTTTATCGGCGCGATGGCCGCGTGATTTGATGACGCGTTGGACGGGACGGGCTGGCTGACCGCATCGCTGCGGTTAATGGCCAATTCAGATGGCCAATTAAAGACGATTAGGGCGGGAGTGGGACGATGAGAGAGAGCTAAAATTAACACCACATCGCCGGACAATCAACTTGAAGAACATTTCAATTTCGCCTGCGAATTCATCAGCAATTTTCGCTGGAAATTCTCAGACTCTCTTCCTTTCCCCGTCTGCCCTTTTATTGAGCTTTCCCCGAAATTGGCTTGGCGTAAATGTTTATTGTTATTTATCGACAACAATTTCCATTCAGCAGGGAAAACCACCCCCATGAAATGGACAATTTTCACCTAGCGTCCCTCCTCCTCGTCTCGATTTCCTTGCTGAAATTGGTTTTATTGTCATGGCCTCCGACTATATTGTTTAGCAATTAATGAGCTGCAATTAGGCGTTAATTGCATTTAGCTGGTCGTTGGTCTGCTGTCGGATCCATGGCAAATATGCGGTTATCCTGGCGTAGACAGTGGGCGCCCCCAGCTCGCAGCCGCCGGCACTGCCGAACGAGGTGACCCCAATTAGGTGGCTGACATTGCGCCACTGGAAGACCAGTGGGCCGCCCGAGTCGCCATTGCAGGCTCCACGGTTGTACCTGCCATCGGTGCAGAGGTGTCGCCTTGGACTGACCAATCCGGGCAGAAAATAGCAAAGGCAGCGCTCTTGATTCAGTACCTCCACATCCAGGAAGTGGAGAAGAGGTGTATCCTCTCGCCGAGCATCTGCAGAATCTCCCAGGCTGCCCCAACCCGTAAGAGTGACCGGTTGATTCTCCAGAAACTTTTGCGTCATAAACTCCCCAGCCAGCTCTATGGGCTGGACACTAGCCGAGGTTAAAGCCTTCCTGGGTAGACGGATCAAGGCCAGATCATTGTAGCCCCCGAAGCCCAGGTAACCTGGATAGATTATAAAGTCCCTGTGACTGACCACAAACTCCTCGGTGGCATCTTCCGCATCGGCGTACCTTGTGGCACCCGTGTAAACCCTGCCCCCAATGCCATCCGCCAAGCAGTGGGCCGCCGTGAGGACGAACTGCGCCGTGATGAGGGAGCCACCGCACTGGACGAGTGCACCAGCACCAGCACTCTGATGAATCACCAGAGCCACTTGATGCGGAAACATGCCGCGCGTGGCCAGCTCCCCGCCAGCGATTCGAGTGCTTATGGACGAGGTCTGGTTCTCTTCCGTCGCCTCGAACTTCTCGCAGCGAAGTCGCCAGTGCTCGTAGCCCAGCTGCCAGCGTCGCTCCATGATGGATTCATCATCGTCCCAGGGATCGTCTTCGGGGGAGTAGTGCCAGTCTTCGGTTAAGATCACTTTCAGGGGGGAAAGTAGAAGCAGGAGGGTAGAAAGTGCCAGGTAATGCGACATCTTATCTGTATGAAAAATTAAAATTTAATTTTAGATTTTTATTGTTTGCGATAGATTTTTAATCGAGGAATGTCTTTTGTCTAGACAAAACTTTTAACTGTAATATCAGCTAGTTTTAAAATTATTTAATCTTAATGTATAGGTGATAATGAAAGGCTTTCATGTACATAATGATTTAAATTGTAGAATTAACAGATTAATTGGGGTTGTATATGGAAATAAATCGACCGATTTGAAATATTAACAAATATCGAAAAAATCATCTAGTTCAGGACTTGAATTATAGAAACATATATGACTTAAAGTTAGAACATCGATATTATTACAAGTATTTATTGTAATTATTTGAATTTAATGAAAACTATTAAAATTTATATTTTTAAATAATTTTTCTACGTTCATTTTCAACAATCTCTGTTAAAAGTCGATTATATCAAAACGATTCTCGATTTATTTCACACTTATATATCGAAAATTGCTATTTAATATCGATATACCGACAATTTCTGCCATTCCTGATATAAATTTATTTATTTTTTTTTTTAGTTTTACCAGGCTCTAAATATTTTTCAATATTTACTTGAAATATAATAAACTTCGATAAGCGTTTAAAAATTTAAAATGTATCATTTATATATTTGTTAACGTACTTTAAATTCGCTCATAAATAATATTTTATTTATTTTACTTTGTAATACCTTTTTAATATATTTATTACAAACTTTTTAATTAAAAAATTAAATAGAAATTGAATGAATTACTTGTAACCCGCTGTCCGACGTTCTTTGTGATCAATATTGAGTTCCGTCTGAGTGGGCCCTTCATGTGGAGGACTGGATGTTGTTTTTATAGCCAGCGTCTGTGTGTGGCATCCACATTGCGTCAGCGTCTTTTTCACGGCACGTGTCCGACTCAGTCTCCATCTCCATCTCCATCTCCATCTCCATCTCCATCTCCATCTCCATCTCCATCTCCATCTCCGTCTCCATCTCCGTCTGTTAATTGAATTTGCTCCGATGGCTTGGCCCAGTGCAAATTATAGCCTGGGAAGAGCAGATGCCTGGCATTCAATACCTGAAGCTGCCGTGTAATTGGCGCACGTTTCGGCGATTATATCGCTTAGGCCTGGCCTTCGACTCCCAGCGACTGCCACTGCAGTTGGCTTAATTGCTTTCGGCGTATACTTCAATTGCATGATTCCTCAGCCAACCCAGCTCGGGGCTGTCAACAATGTCTGGGCCGGGGTCTTGATATTTATTGACTGGCGTTTTATCAACGTTTAGTTTATTATTTGTTTAATTTACTGCAGGCCTTTGCTTGGATTTCACCATATATGCTAGGCCTTCTGCCTAGCTGCAATCAATGGCCCATATAATGTTATGGCCTTTGTTTTTATAATGACCTTAAATGGGTTGTAAATTGGAATTTATTTATTTACTTGAAGCGGGGGGAGTATTTACTGAGTTAATAGGCGGGTAAACATTAATATAAAGAGTCAAAGGAAAATATATAATAAATGCGGATGTCAATAAAATCAAGGGGTATTAAAGTGTTCCTTATAACTATTCGTAAGGTGTGTTTTTTTTTATTTAATTTGAGATAATAGGAATGATAATTTAAGCAATTAATAATATAGTAAAAGCATATCTTACAGAATATAAAAATTACAGAACAATTGAGACTAGTTTCTTCTCTATTTATTTATTATATTTATTATTCAATATTTATTGTTTTAGAATGTTTTCATAATGTTTAGCGCAGGGAACCCTATTAATTCAAAGGATATTTTCTTTTTCTACAGCAAAACGATAGAGAACAAATGTAATATATTTAATAATATTAAAATAATTTATAGGTAAGTCAAACAAAAAGTAAATCAATTCATAAAATAATTTTTTTATTGCATTTTGTCGATACGATGCGATACCCTATCCCCTTAACCGGTGATTCCAGACTTGGACTTGATCCAGTCCAAATAATAGGTCACACGGGTGAAGGCCGAGGGGTAGCCGGCCTCGCAGCCAGCGGAGGATCCGAAGGAGGTGATGCCGATAAGTATGTCATTCAGATTCAACGGGCCACCGGAGTCACCCTGGCAGGTGGACTTGCTATCGGTAGTGTCCACGCAGATAACACCGTTGGTGACGATCAAGCTGCCGTAAGTGCCCCTGCACACATCATTGGTGATGACTGTGAGGTCGACGTACTGCAGGTCCTTGGCCACCGCGGTCTCCTTGTCGGAGGTCAGACCCCAGCCAGAGGCGACGGCGGTCTCTCCAGCGTACGTGGAGTAGCTGCTGGCGATGGCCGGCAGGGCGATCTTGTTCACGGTGGAAGAGAAGGTAGCGGTCGGCGTCTTGATCAAGGAGATGTCGTTGCGGATGGTTAGGGAGAGGTAGTTTTCGTGCTGAATGAAGTCCGATCGGGGCACGATGGCGGTGAAGCTGGGATCGGTGCGGACGGTGGCTCCGTAGTTGACGGTCACGGAAGCGGCACTGTTAAAGGGTACAGTTTCCCGTTAATCGAGCTCATTGTTGGGACAGACACAAGGAGTGTACTCACCCGTCGGTGCAGTGAGCAGCAGTCACCACCCAGTTTTTGTCGATGACGGAACCACCGCACCACCAGCCGCTGCCGCTGCTGCTGGCGAAGCTGAGTCCCACCTGGTAGGGGAACTGGCCAACGGAGGCGGTCTTACCGTTGGTGATGCGACCCTCGATCGAGTAGGCGGCGCTCCTGTCCTTGGGATGCATGGGAGCGGTTCGGGGCAGGAGCCCGGCGGAGGCGGAGGCAAGGGCCAAAACGAGGACGACGAATACCTTCATGCTGACGGTGAATCGGACTGCGAATGATTTTTCACCTGCCAAAAGGTTGCCTTTTATAGGGCTCTTATCTGGGGACAGTCTTATGTATTTGGCCGGAGCTCTCTTGTGATAATGCTCCTGGTCAGGTATTTATCAGTTGATAATGTTCTCTTTCGGCTTCTATGTATACATATTTTGGACTAATCTAATAAGATTTTAAGGCGCACTTACTTGGCCTTTGTTTATCAATTATTTCAATAATGTGTTTGTCGAGATTTGCAATATTTTGCAGTGTATCTTAGATAGCATAAGACCAAGATTAGAGTGTAATACCTTTTGGAAATTATTATATTGCTTACTTAATTGATTTCTAACAGTTTATTTATTGAACTTGAAGCTGTATTTTCCTTTTCTTATGTGAATGGAGGAAAGGCTAGTTTAGCTGCAAAAAGAAAATAGTGTTTCTAAAGGCAGTTTATATTATTTCTCCTTCCAAAATAAAGTTTCTCTTAAATGATAAAAATATTTTTCTTTATTTAAGTCCGTTACTTAGAATGTAAAATCTCCTTTAAGCCGAGACTCCCGAGTTGGCCTTGATCCAGTCCAGATAGCTGGTCACGCGGGTGAAGGCAGCCGGGGCGCCGACCTCGCAGCCATCGGGAGATCCAAAGGAGGTGATGCCAATAAGAGTTCCGTCCAGAGCCAAGGGACCGCCGGAGTCACCCTGGCAGGTGGAGACCGAGTTGGGAGTGGCCACGCAGATGACGCGGCTGGTGACGATCAGGCTGCTGAAGGACTTGAGGCACTCGGCATTCGAGATGACGGTGAGGTCGGTGTACTGCAGATCCTTGGCCACAGCGGTGGCAGAGTCAGAGGTCAGACCCCAGCCAGAGGCGACGGCAGTCTGTCCCACGTAGGTGGAGTAGCTGCTGGCGATGGCGGGCAGGGCGATCTTGTTCACGGCAGCGGAGAAGGTCACGGACGGCGTCTTGATCAGGGAGATGTCGTTGCGGACCGTCAGGGCGAGGTAGTTGGCATGCTGGACAAAGTCCTTGCTAGCCACGGTGTGGGTGTACTTGGGACTGGTGCGGACAGTGGCTCCATAGTAGATGGTTGCCGAGGAGGCCCTGCAAACAAGGATATTAAACATTAGCCAGGAGCATAGTCAAACGACGAACAAAGACAACTCACCCATTGGTACAGTGGGCAGCGGTCACCACCCAGTTGTTGGCAATGATGGAACCACCGCACCACCAGCCGCCGTCGGAGCTGGAGAAGCTGAGTCCCACCTGGTAGGGGAACTGGTTCTCGGCGGCATTCTTTCCGTTGGTGATGCGTCCCTCGATGGAGGGAAACACAATCCTGTCCTTGGGGTGCACGGGCTGCACCTGCGGCAGGAGGCCAGCAGAGGCGGAGGCGATGGCCAGGACCAGGACAACGAATACCTTCATGTTGATGGACGATCGAAGAGTGAATGAATGTCGCCACTAACTGGGCTCATTATATACCCGGCCCAGAAGGGTCTTATCTGCGATGGGCAAGTCCCACTCCAAGTATGGCGATTGATTTTATTTCTTGGAACAACAATTTCTGGGGGAAAATCCACGTGCATGAATGGCAAACTTACGATGGGCTGATAACTCAGTTACTTATGCAATATCTCTCTTATTGTTAATATTAATTTCATCTAATTAGATTTCAAGTTGTGGCTATCTGTAACATTATCTCTAATTATAATTTTTGATTTACATTGAATTAATCTACGTTTATATGTCATGACTGTTAAAGCGATTACTCCACAACTGAATGAGTTGATATGTATTCTTACATTTAAAATATATTTCCAATCATTTTGAGCTTCTATTTTTATTACCATACAGAAATATAATAACTCTTTAAATTAATTAGACTGAAAAAAACTCAATAAACTTAAATATAATGAATGAAAAATGCTAAAACTGTTTGAGATATTTAATTTAATTTATTTAAATCAAAGCAAATGCGAAGTAAATAATTACATCATATGCAGTAATTATTTAATAAGAACAACAATCAAAGTTCAAAAATATATTGGGCTTTACCCCTGCCAAAGATAATCTCCCCTTTAGCCATGATTTATACTTGATAAAATCCATTGGGGATTTGCCCGAAACCTTTTACTGATTAGACCGCGGACACTGCTATATAATAACCCCCATCAACCGGCGACTATCATTCGTTGAACTGTAAATCGATCAACATGAAGGTTTTCGTGGTCTTGGCTCTGGCTCTCGCCTCCGTTTCCGCTGGCATCCTGCCACCGGAGACGCCCGTGCATCCCAAGGATGTCCAGGCAGTGCCCTCCATCCAGGGTCGCATTACCAACGGCAAGAACGCGGCGGAGAACCAGTTTCCCTACCAGGTGGGACTCAGCTTCTCCAGCTCCGATGGCGGCTGGTGGTGCGGTGGCTCCATCATCTCCAACACCTACGTGCTGACCGCAGCCCACTGCACCAGCGGGTAAGTATCTACCTAGCTCCTGCCGACAGGATACAGCCTGCTAGATAAACCTCCGACCACCTCCTGCAGAGCCTCCTCCGTGAAGATGTACTTCGGGTCCACTGCTCGCACCAGCCCCAAGCTCACCCACACTGTGACCAGCTCCGGCTTCCAGCAGCACGCCAACTATGACTCCAAGACCCTGAACAACGACATCTCCCTGATCAAGACCCCCTCACTCACCTTCTCGGCGGCCATCAACAAGATCGCCCTGCCCGCCATCGCCAGCAGCTACTCCACCTACGCCGGACAGACCGCCATCGCCTCTGGCTGGGGATTGACCTCCGACAGCGCCTCCGCCGTTACCTCGAAGCTGCAGTACGCCGACATGACGGTCATCGCCAACTCCGTGTGCCAGCAGTCCTATGGCAGCGCCGTCGTCACCAGCGGCGTCATCTGTGTGGCCTCCGTGAACGAGGTGTCCACCTGCTCGGGCGACTCCGGTGGCCCGCTGGCTCTGGACAGCAAGCTCATCGGTGTCACCTCCTTCGTGTCCTCCAAGGGCTGTGAGAAGAACTATCCGGCTGGCTTCACCCGCGTGACCAGCTACTTGGACTGGATCAAGACCAAGTCCGGAGTCACTGCTTGAAGGACTTTTCGAAGTTTTCTTTGATTTTTTGAAAAATAACAAATAAAGGTGTATTGCAAAATTAAAAAAAACAAGCTTCATTTAATTAATATTTAATTTTAATTCATGAAAATAAGCCATCACAGAAAACAAATTTGTATTCTTGGGAATTGTTTGATTAAATAAATAGTGTTTTAAAACACTGTTTCAAGAATATTAATATTATTATACAATAAACAAATAAGTGTATTTACTTAAAAGTTATTTACTTAAAAGTTTATTTCCTAAAAAGTTAATAAACTTATTCTTTTAAAATTAAAAGCTAACTGAAAGGTAAATGTTAGAAAGTTTATTCTCTAATATTTATATCTCGATTACATATTTTATTCAAATTCGAGGTTTCTTATTTCTATTAAGCTTATTTTTGAAGTTTATTTATATTTTTAATATTGAGAAAAAATAAATAATTAGTTAAATTAATTAACTTTTATATATTGTATTTTATTTATTTGATGTTCTAAGTAATGGTAATCAGGAGTCTGATTTCCTATTGGAAAAAGAGTTAACTATTTCTGATTTTTTCTAAGTTTAGATGTACTTCAAAGATATTTAAGTTACTTTCTTGAATAGTTTAGAAACAGAGTTATTGCTGTTTAATTATTTATTTGTTTAATAACAAATCTGGTCTTCAAATATTAAATCAAAAGTATACATATTTCAAAATGTTCTTTATTTATGAAACCCTGTAAAAGACATAGTTTGTTGTTATAAAAATACCATTAGGCGGACACTCCAGAGTTGGCCTTGATCCAGTCCAAGTAGCTGGTCACGCGGGTGAAGCCAGCCGGGGCTCCGATCTCGCAGCCATCAATCGATCCAAAGGATGTGACTCCGATCAGGGTGCCGTCCAGAGCCAGGGGGCCGCCGGAATCACCGCTGCAGATCGAGGTGCGGTTGGAGCCATCAACGCAGATGACCCTGCTGGTGACCACCAGGCTGCCGAAGGTCTGCTGGCACACGGAGTTGGCAATCACAGTCAGATCGGCGAACTGCAGGTCCCTGGCCACCGAGGTGGCGGTGTCAGAGGTCAGTCCCCATCCAGAGGCGACGGCGGTCTGTCCCACGAAGGTGGAGTACCTGCTGGCGATGGCGGGCAGGGCGATTTTGTTCACGGCAGCGGAGAAGGTCACGGACGGAGTTTTGATCAGGGAGATGTCATTGCGAAGGGTCACGGAGAAGTAGCTGGCATGCTGGATCCAGTTGGAGCTGGCCACGGTGTGGGTGAACTTGGGGCTGGTGCGGACTGTGGCGCCGTAGTAGATGGTCACGGTGGAGGCACTGCGAAGCGGATACTCCCTCATTAACCAAGATCACTCTGAAGCCTTGAGCAAGGACAACTCACCCGCTGGTGCAGTGGGCAGCGGTCAGCACCCACTCGTTGTCGATGATGGAGCCACCGCACCACCAGCTGCCTTCGGAGCTGGAGAAGCTGAGTCCCACCTGGTAGGGGAACTGGTTCTCCACCGCATTCTGGCCGTTGGTAACGCGACCCTCAATCGAGGGCCTCGAGATCCTGTCCTTGGGCGGCACAGGAAGAGCCTGAGGCAGGATGCCAGCGGAGACGGAGGCAAGAGCCAAAACCAAAACCACGAATATCTTCATGTTGATGAAAGAACGTTCGTTTGAATGATGTTTTTTTTTGGATTGACGAAACCATTTTATACCCGTTCCTTAGGAGGCTTATCTTCTTTCTTGGACAGCGGGGAAAAGCCTCAAGGCGTTGAGTTAGGTTGTAAATTTCGCCTTTTTCGGAATATTTCTGTTTGGGAAAATCCCAATCACTTAAATCGATAAGCCAAAGTTCACATATTGCCTTTCTTTTTGGACTACGGTGTCTGTTGATAAATGTTAAAAAGTGCAGAATGATTTTTCATGATTAATATTGGTTAGATTAACCAATTTTGGGAATTTACCAATTGCCTCATTTAATATTTATATTAATATTCAATTTGTATATAATTTCTGTATTTTTCAACATATTTGTTTCTGCTTAGAGCGATATATTATTTAAGAATTCCCTTTTTGATTTGTTTAGTTTTAAGATCATGATATAGACTTGAAGGCGCCAAGGAGTCACACATTATATATATTTCTTGCACTGTTAGCCGAGGAATTTATGTGACATTGCTCATACGCCCCGTGCACCGACTATGGTGAGAGGTTGCTTATGTACACGAAAACCATTTTGATTAGCTTCAGATATTAAATAATTAGATACAGCTTAAATTCTTGCTATGTTTTAAAGCTAAATTGGATCAGTGCGTTTCAGAGTGAAAATCAGTCGTTGCAAGGCAGCTGAATTGTAAAGTCAACTTCTAAACGCCAGAATCAAGATCGAAATGCGGATTCTAATTTTAATACTTGTCATATTAGTAAGTCTTGCGATGGGATTACCCAAGAATGGCACGGATGGTATGTAGTTAATACGATGCAAAGTATTCTTTAGTAAGTGCTTATTGTGTTCCTTGTAGAGTGTTCTTTTTACCAATGGTACGTATTAAATTTGTTCAAATGTTTTCTATATACATATTGTGTCTTTTCTAGGGTATGGCTTTGGACGGCCGTGAAATGGTATTTATTAAATTTGTTGTACTGTATTGTTAAGTTAAAATTAATGCTATTATTATTATAGTTTAGGGTAGTGAGAAGTGTCCCGGTCAGCAGCAAGGAATCTTCTTAAAAAGTTAAATTAGATTTGAACATGCAGCAAAATAACTATTCTTTCTAAAATACCACAGTTCCGAATCATCGGTGGTCATTTTATATATTTCTATTTGTATATTTATAAAATTAAAGGATTTTTCGTTAATTAGTAAGTCTTTTCATCTGAATATACTGTATGTAAATCTTGTTGTTGGGATGCACCGGCGTCTCCTGAGGCAGGATGCCAGCGGAAACGGAAGCGAAAGCCAGAGCCAAGACCACGAATACCTTCATGTTGATGAAAGAATGTTCAGGGAATGATGTTCGTTATTTATTTCATTTGGGAATTTACCAATTAGCTCATTTAGTGTTTATATTACTATTTTCCTTTGTTACATTTATCTTAGATTTATTGTACTATTTACAAAATTCCATAAAATGTTTTCTGTACCATGAACATGTTTTAAAATTCTTTGAAAATTTAATTCAATAAGGAAAATGTTCAAAATATTGTGCAATATTTTGCAAGATCAGTTTGTCGGCTCCTCAAATCTAATATTTCATTTTTTTGTATTTTGTTATTTCAAAGAAAGGTGATTTAACGAAAGAAAATCCCCTGTGTTTACGGTATTTTCTTAAGTAAATACAAGTTCTTTTCTTACCAGTTAAAAGACATAATATTATTATCTTAGATAAATTTCAACCATAAAATATAAGTTTAAAAGTGACTAAGATAGATATAATTCCTGATAAAAAGGTGCGAAAAAAATGCGTCAATTGGTTTAATTTTAAAACATGATTTATAATCCATCTAATCGTTCGGGGATTCGCCCATTAGGTCAATAGCGATAAGCCTGTGAAGAAGGCTACGACTATATATTACCCCGATTTACCCAGGAAAGTCATTCACTCATTCAGTCAACATTCAGCGTTCAACATGAAGGTCTTTGTGGTTTTGCTTCTGGCCATTGCCTCTGCCTCCGCCGGGATCCTGCCCAAGATGGCGCCTGTGCATCCGCGCCACAGGATCGTAGCTCCCTCCATCGAGGGCCGCGTCACCAATGGAAAGGATGCAACGGCTAACCAGTTCCCCTACCAGGTGGGACTCAGCTTCTTGGGCGCTAAGGGCAGCTGGTGGTGCGGTGGCTCCATCATCGATAACTCCTGGGTCTTGACGGCTGCCCACTGCACCAGTGGGGCCTCCTATGTGACCATTTATTACGGAGCAACCATCCGCACCAGCCCCCAGTTCACTCACACCGTGTCCAGCTCCAACTGGATCCAGCATGCCAACTACATCTCCCTGACTGTTCGCAACGACATCTCCCTGATCAGGACTCCGTCCGTGACCTTCTCCGCTGCTGTGAACAAGATCGCCCTGCCGGCCATCGCCAGCAGCTACTCCACCTTCGTGGGACAAACCGCCGTGGCATCTGGCTGGGGAATGACCTCCGATCAGGAGACTTCTGTGACCAAGCACCTACAGTACGCCGATCTGACCGTCATACCGAACTCCGTGTGCCAGCAGACCTTCGGCAGCCTGGTGGTCACCAGCAAAGTGATCTGCGTCGACACCTCCAATGCGATCTCCACCTGCCAGGGCGATTCTGGTGGTCCCTTGGCTCTGGACGGAACTCTTATTGGCATCACCTCCTTTGGAGCTGAGGATGGCTGCGAGATTGGAGCCCCGGCTGCCTTCACCCGTGTCACTAGCTACTTGGACTGGATCCAGAGTAACTCTGGAATTTCTGCTTAAAGATAGCTCTGTGAAGTGTGGATTGTACTAGAACTTGTTTTTTCTGTAAATAAAATGAATTTAGAGAAATAATTTATGCCGTTTTTAATTTGGTTTATTAAACAAATTTAGTAAATTTTTTTTAGGTTTATTTTTGGTATATGTTTGTGACAAATTTACACAAAGTTCCACAAAATATATACTATTATACGGTATGATATATAACATAGACTTAAAGTTTACATTTTACAATTTATAATTATCAATCTATAAATCCTGGGTAAAATTGTGCAAACTTGAGACTGCCATAAGATTGGCACCTTCTTCTTTGTGTAAGGAAGTTCATAAATTATAAAATGAAATCTTAGCCCATATTTCTTCGACACTATCACATTGTAGTTGATTTTATGATTTCTATTATCAGCAGACTTCGCGTTATTAGGCCACATAAAAATTGATTAGGAAATTTCCGGAACTGGCTGCCTAATCTTCAAGAAAGGCCATAGCTATTATATCTATAAAAATCTGGTTTGTTTTTATTATCAGCCCATAAACCTGGGAATTTTGTTGAAGTTCAAGCGATTATTTTGTTAAGTGGGTAAGGCCCGGTGTTAGGGTTATCTTAATTATTAAAAATGATTAGTTGAAAAAGAGGTTAAAGGGTAATAAAATATATTTATAGTTGTAAAAGTAAAACGAAGATATCAAGTTAATGATATATTAATTTTAATAAAATTTCCAACTTTCCATTTCTAGTTTAAAGCAATTTTAAATTATATTTTGAAAAAGTTCCTGTCGCTTTCTATTTATAGTTTGACAAACTTTTATCTACTGTATCGCCTAATCTGCCATTTTTTTTTTGTTTGTCCTCCATGGCTTCCCGGTTTGCCGCCGGAAATGGCCAAGTGCTTGAGCATTGTTTGACTTTCATCCTCCGGTGACGGCCGCAGCCTCATCGAACCGAACTTTTGTTAGCTTTTTGTTCAATTTTTATTAGATGCCATTTGTTTGCGTGCGCCCCGACTGCTTGAGCTGGAGGAACCTTCCGAGGCTCGGTCTCTGTTTTTATGTTTATGCGGAAATCTGCAGAAATTGTGTCAATATCAATAAAATTAGATTAGTATCGACGGCGGCGACGGCGACAACAGGCGAGGCGAGCAGGAGAGACGGCAAATAAAGTCCTTTTCCCCGCTTCCTTCCCTTAACCAATTTCATGTGTTTGTGGCCTGCTTCCGTTTTGGGGCTCACTTCCGGCCCGAGTTTGTGTGCGTGCGTGCTTCTCTCTCTCTTATGTTCTCTGTGTGTGTGACAAATGTTTAAATGCCCTGAAATTGCTGCAATTTTGATTCATCCCAAATTGGGTAAAGTTCTCCTCTGGCTCGCCTCGCCCCCTTACTTAATCTCAGTTAATTTTCTTAATGGAAAAGTTTTTCTCGACTTCTTTTCATACCATTTCCTAGGCTCAAAAATTGCTTTTCACTTAATTCTGCTTTCCCCAGCAGAGCTGTGTGAATTTTTTTATGTTGCGACCCAATTTTCATAATGCGAAAATTAGAAAAGTTTTTCCCATCCGCAGTTGTCCTTTCAAGTTTCAAGATTTTCCCCTATTGAATTACTCCATCCGCTTTAAAGCTGTTTTTCCCCCTATTGATTTCGCATTCACAACATTTACGTGGCATTATCGCAGGGCTTTTCCCCCGCAAAAAAATAACAACAGGGCGCAATTGTGTCTCCATTTCTCATCTGGTGGCGTAATCTTTTATATAAACACGGCACCTTCCACTCGACAATGTCCGAACTAAGGAAAAACATTTGCACAAGCACTGGCGGCAGCTGGCGGGGGAAAATGCCCGGAAAAGGCACAGGGCTGAGGACTGTGGGCTGAGGTCTTTTCCCACTGAATCACGTGACGAATGATTGAGTGCACTTCTGTGTGCGCTTTTTCACTTAAAATGCGCGATTTCAATCACTAAAAGCAAAGGTACACATCGGAAAATCGAATCAGCCATGGCTGATGGAGTTGCTGGAGTGTCTCTGGTTTTTTTTTTTCTCATTCGAATTCCCATTCCTTTGCCTTGCCTTTGGTTTTCCTTTTTTCGTTTTATGCGAGCCGAAGCACCATTAACCGCAAGGTGGAGCAAAAACAAAAGACATTCGCAGTGCATTCAAAAGCGGAAGCGGAAGTTGGCAATAAAAACGCTGAAACAAGTTATGTGCAAAATGTCCGGGACACGTGATGGACTTTTTGAAAAAAAAAAAAAATACTAGAGCTAGAAGATGTGAGAGTTAAGGGTTTAGACTGAGAAGTACTGTGAGGGAGATATTCTTGGAAAAATATTTATTTCCTTGGTTATTAATATTTTTTGAAGGCAAATAAAGTCGTTCCTAGGGTGTGACATTTATTTGGTCAAGTTTTTGCTACTTTTATAATTATTATGATTTCTTAATCAAGTCTATGTGGAAAATATTAACAATTTTATCATATAAATAACCAAAATTTTTTAAATTCGAATGCAGCTCCAGTTGTTTTACTATATTAATACCTTGATAAATATGTATATTTATGAAATATATTCCGTATAAGTTATTTTTTCTCAGGATAACAAGTATTTCTGTGATATTTCTATCCTCATATCCTTACAGGGTATCAAAAGTACGAAAACAAAGACCGGCAAAGACCTGTGCTAAACATTCCGCACATCAAAAGCGACGCGCCACTTAACAAATCCCAAGTTGTCGTTGCGTGCCACGTGACTGGCATACGAGAAGGCGGGCGAGAAAGGACTCCAGATCCTGCCGAAAACAATAGCTCTGCTTTGGCCCGACGGAATGTTGTCCGCTCGTTACTTTATGGCCAGCCGGCAAAACGCTTTCACGCACGCTCGCCACCGTAGCTTTTTCCGCCCTTCCCGCTTTTCCCGTCCTTCCCGCTTCTTCTTGTTCAGCACGGCGACCTGCCGCGCTTAATTTCCGCTTGTAATGGACGCACGATAAATCCTGGCAAGCGTTTCCGAATCTCCAGGACTCGGCCACACGCGGCACGCAATCGAAATATTTTTTTTTTGCCAACATTTTGCCTTCCTGCTCCTCAGCTTGTTGCACTTGCTGAGAGTTTTTTATTAATTTTTTTGCAACTTTAAGTTGGCGGAGAAAATTTCAAAATGTGAATACTTCTTTTATGTTCAATAATTTTTAATGAAAACACAACTATTTTAAGGATTTAAGCTCTAAATTTAAACAAGAATTTACTTTGACTTTCATTTAAGCAATTTCCTTTTTTGCGAAAACTCTCGCCAAACGCCAGACTCGCTTTGGCCATCATTTAAACTGGGAAATGGGAAATCCTTTTAACTTGCAACCGCAATGTGCCAATTGCCAGGGCCATTTTTATTGTCGCCCGTCGTTAGTCAAAGGCTAAAGTCGGTAACAACTATTGCCATTGCCACATCCCTTGTCTCCTCGTTGGCAGGACCTCCTGCTCTGCCTTTCCTTCTGCCGCCTGCCCACCTGAGCCACCGGCCCACCTGTGCGTGTCGCTTAAGCCGGCGATAAGGCGAGCACATTTGGCGGAACCGAAACCCCTTCGAAAGCCCCTTCGATCCGTCCGGGTATATCCCGCTTTCGGTACGTGCCTTTCTTTGTGGCTGCGATAAATTGCTATTGGTTTGCAGTTGGGCCAAAAGGTAAAGCTGCTAATTTATTAGCCAAAGCGACAAACAAAGCATAAATAAGCAGCGGGTTTGGTGGAGTATCTCTGTACTAGCCAGGTGAAGGAACACTCGGGGAAAAATAAAAAAAAAAACATAGAAATATAAACTATTGAAAATAATAATACAAAAATATTTCAAGTACTTCTAACATTCTTTATAAGACTTTTTTATAAACACTTCAATTTATATATTTTCTAAACATTTTTAACAATATTTTATTCTTCAAAAATTCTATAAATTAAGTACCTTAAATCTAATTATACAACAAAATTATTACAAAATTTTTCTCCCTGTGTAATTGTAGCCGCAACCATTCGTCGTCTGACCTTAAACACTCGATTTGGTTTTGGCAATTTCGGCTTTAATGTGTGCGAAAGTGGCATATAAATTTCAATGGGCGTAAGAATTCGCTAAGCTTTGGCTTTGCACTCATGTGCCACGCCTACCCTTTGGGGGGCGGCATATATAGAATGTGTAAATCTGTGCGTATATATTTGTACATTTTCGTATACGTGTTGGCCAAACAATGGGCCAGTGACAACGACAACGACAACGCATATTCAATAATGTCGCTTTCAACTTTTATGCTTGGAAAATGCAAAAATCTGCAGTCTGGGGAAAGGGGTTAGGGGGGAAAAGCAAAACGAGAAAAGCTGGGCAGATAGTGGAGTTGGCTAAACACATTCATGCATTTTACAATGTTGCCAAAGCCCCCATTGGACCAAAGTTCTTGGCTGTGAACAATAGAAAAACGAATTAAACAAAAAGCCAGGCCAGCGGCAACGACAGCGGCAGCATTCAGCATAAGTATGTGTTTTTTCAATACACTGCGGGAAAAGAAGGTCTAGAAATTAATGAAGAAAATGTAGATTTATTGTGGAATTTAAATAGAATTTATTAAAGATTAAATTTGGAAAATGTAGTTATAATATACAAATTTTAAAGAGGGCTTTAATGGTTTTGAAACTTTCTTAAAAATATAGTATACCATCAAAGGTCTTATTGTGAAAGCCTTATATTAGTATTATTTAAAGATTACCTGAATTAAAAATTGATTTCCAAAATTATTTATTATTTTATTTTAACATTTTTAATGGATTTTTATAAAAACTGATACAAATCTCAAATGTAATTCTCATTTTGATTTAAGAAGTACCTTCCAAATACAATACTTATTTGAAAATTAAAAATTAACTATAAATTAAATATGTATATGAATCTAACAATATAGTTCCCCAATTTTCCCTCAGTGCATGGACATGGGTGCTACAACAATAAGCAGCAAAGGCAGCAGCTGCAACAATGGCGAAACAGCAAAAATGAATGCGATTGCGAATATATCCTGGCGAAGGCGTAGCGGGGACTGAAATGTTCTACTGTTGCTTTTACTGGCTTTTGTTTGCCACGCCCCCCCACCCCTGGCACTGCCGCTCCCTTTTCCTTTGTTGCCACTGCTGCATTAGCAGCCATAGTGCATTAATGTTGCACGCCAAGCATGTGTGTATGACTCCAGATGATGGGCTTGGGGATTTGGCCGGAATAAATGTCGGGCATGCTGAGCAGGATGTGTGATCGGAGGAGTCCCGATAACTGATGTGCATAAAATGCGAGAGCCAAATGAGGAAATGATAGCGGAAATTTTGACTTTAAAAAATTTATACTTTACAGGAGAGAAAGTTCAGGCAGGCATCTTAGAATTTTCGTTTAATTTAATGTTTTGAAATCTAAATTAAAATCTTAGCCCAGGGTAGCTACTCTTTCGTTTCCCTTCAACATTTCCTTTCAGCCTCAGCTTTGTTTTATTTTTTCCCTTTTTTTTTCTGCTTATTTTTGAGTCCTTTTCCGCAGCGGCACTTATAGTTGATCGAACTGTGCCGGCAAAGAGTGTGATTTGGAAAAGTTTCAAGTGGCAGAGCAGCCGTCACAGCTACGGATTGCATGCCTGCTCCTTCTCCTCCTCCTTTTCGTCCTGCAGCACTTGAAATATGTTGAATCCTGGTCAATAGCATGCAATTTGGGTTAGGCAAACAGGCAAACGGGGCCAGGGGAGCCGTGTTGGGTGTGGCCAAACATTATGGCTTAATCAGCCGGGGCCACGTTCGCGTCTGGTGCATTCAATTGGCCGACGGCACTGGACGAGGCTCTGTCTGCCAATTGGCCAAAAATGCCACAAAAACATATTTGGCAACGCAGCAACGTCGGCTGCTGCAGTAGCAGCATCAGCACCATGACAAACTGCTCCTGGGTCAATGTTGATGTTGGTTTTGGACATGAGACGTAGCAGGAGTGGTTGGTAGCAGGCCATAAAATCAGGCAGTCAATGAGCCAAATAGCCGAAATGGCTGTTATTGTTATTGCCGCAGCCCCAGCAAATTAATGAGGTGTCCTGTTCGGCCATCAACTCCATGCATAATCGAACTACCAGGCCACGTCCCTCGGCTGCAGTTTTGTAATTGAGCATATAGTCGGTAGTGGGATAGCGGGGGGATTTCCCCATCGGGCGGCACAGCAATTTAAACAGATTTCCCATCATTCACAGGCTCAACATGGAAAAGGATTTAAGGTAGTCCGTTAATTTATGGAGAGAGAAATGTAGTTCTGTAGGGAAAATGGAAATAAATTGGGGGAAAAATGTTAATATTAAATAAGACTAATTAAATGCATATAATATATATGAGTATTTAATTAAATAATCATTTTAATCATGAATAAAGTAAGGGTGGGGCTAAAATCCGTTTTATACACCTAAAACCCTAATTAATATTATGAATACAGACCTCAAATATTATTTCCAAACTATTTTAAGTTCTTTTGATACCAAAATGTTTAATTTAAATAGTTTCAGCTAATAAAAACATAGAAATTAAACAAATATCATGGCTTTTCTCTACCATCCCTAATTTTTGTAACTAAGCCAGACTGTCTTTAGTTGCACTTTAATCCCCTTCCTCCGCTATGTATTTATAGTCCTTTTTTTCGAGTCCCGACAATTCCCAGACAATATTTGCATGAAAACTGTTACTGACACTTAAACATATTCCTGCCAAAAAAAAAGAGGAGAGACTACAGGGAAGGAGAGAAACTTTTCTGTTTCAGCTACTTCTTCTCCTTCTTCTTTTTATTGTTTTCCGTAATTTTTCCTTGGCTGGCATTGTTGGAGTTTTAATGACGAGCAGGACTTGGCAATTGTCGCCTTAATGTCAGCCCAGGCGACAACGTAGACAGGACTCTGTGCTAACGCCGCTTTCAAGTTTACATTTTTATGCGAATCTCTGCCAAAGTTGCTTAAAATGCAAGCCTAACAAGTTTTTTTGGACAGGATTTGTATAATGGTTTTTATTTCCCAGCTAGATCTCGGAAGAGCGTCCCGAAAAGTTCGTTTACCTTGGAGTCATAAAGCACTTATTGCTCATACGCCATGTGTTACACTTTCCAGGGGGACTCGCAAGGGAAACCCCGAAGACATTCGGCAAACACTCTTACTCTCTCTTTTTGGGGCACTTTTAATTAGCCAAATGAAAAAGTTCATGAGGAATATAAAACCCAGACAGACGGAGGAGAATCCGCTTTCATATTTTTATACATTTTCTATGGGTTCTCGGCAGCGCGGGGAGAATTCACAACAAAAGGCATTCGTCGCTGACAAATGAAGAAAACGCAGCGCAAATAAGCAAAGCAATAATTTTTCGCCATTGTGCAACGGAAAAGCAGGGGGGGAGGAAAAATTCAGCTGGAGAACAAAGAAATGAGACTAATGAAAAGCGCCATAAAAAACGAGAGAAAAAAAGAGGGAAAAACAGATTCTGGGTAAACATAGGGACGAACTGCAATTGGCTCAAGGACCCGGCACAATCTGCGAATAGCATTGAGAATGTTCAATTAAAAAAGTTTCCCCAACCGGCGAATGCTTAAGCCACTTAAGAATTATGGGGGATGTCCTTCCAGGACATCATTCCGCCATATATATAATTGATTTCCGACGTCTTGCTGTTTGCTGTTCCACTCGACCGCCACTTTGGCTTATTAAATATTTAAGAGGCGAATTGTCAAAAGCAACCAACTGACTGACAGGACATCCTCCTGCCTCCGGTGTCCTCCGGCTGCCAGTTTGTTTGTGCCGCAATAATTGACAAATAAAGTGAATAGGGCAGGGGAAAAGTTCGCCAAGTCTTTTCCTCATGAATACTTTAGGCGGCGACAACTTCTTTGGGAATTTTCGAATTATTTAAATGGCAGCCATTTCTTTATTTCTTCCTTTTTCCCTGTTTGTTTTTTTCCCCCTATTTGGTTCTTACTTTTATTTCATTTACGCACGCCTTCGTGTGTAGCGATGCCGATAATTGCAACAAAGAAAAGTTGCCAGCGGAAAAGTAGACAACACTTTGACAATGGCCGAGGGGTAGGGGAAAAATCGCCGCTGGCCGGAAAGTTTTCCTTTGAAAAGATTTTGCCACAAGCCGAGAAGGTAGGGGAGAAAAAATGTGTTCAGGATAGCTGCAATTAAAAAAGGGATTACGATCCTGGCCAGACTTGCGATTTGGTCTTTGCTCCTTTGGCTGTTCAACCCCTTCCGTACTTCCTTGCTTCCGGCTTTGCTTTTCGATTAAAAGTTTTAGCAAATTAAAATTGTAAAATGACGGTGATTAGGCCAGGATATCCTTCCCCTAAAAAAAGGTGACTTTAAAGAACCTTGAACCACTGGCGGCCATAAATAGGGAATATATATATGTGTCGCGGACATATAATTAACGTGTGAAAATTCATTTTCACTCGCAGCTGGGGCGGTGCTGAAATTTGCATAATGAGCGTAGGAGCGAAATTGATTGTTATTACGCGTGTTCTGTGCTTTCTTTTTTTTTTACTCTTTATTGTTTTCTCTCTGGGGTTTTTTATGCTATTATAAATTAAACAACTTTATTTACTCAATTATGTGTGTTATGGTAGTGAGTTATTTACATTTTTCTGGGTCTCTGTTTCGCTTACATTTAAAATATGCATTTCAATTAGTTGTATATATTTATTTTATGCTTAACAGTGGAAAGCGGCAACAACATTTAACATAGATTTTTTCCATATTTGATATATTCATATATATATTTATTTATATTTTAATTACTTGGGAAATACTTTTTCTTTCACAAGGTTTGCAGTTGCAGAGAATGCAGAAGGAAAGTGGAAAATAAACAACACTCCTGGCAAACCAATCGAAGAATTCAAATGCTATTTGGTGACAAATTATTTATGGAATTTCGTCAACTTTTCTTCATATTTTCCAAGCAAATTCAATTGATAACTTGAGAGATATCAATCGAGAACGAAACTAAACTAAACTAGAGATACTTTCACCATTTATCAGCTAGGCGTTTCATTTGCAGTGTCTGTGTGTGTGTGTTTTTCTTTCTTTTTCATAGATTATCACATTTTCGCGGTATATTTTCGGTTCTAGATTCTAAAGCAAAACATTTTTGCTTCCGCCTCCGGAACTAAATGTAATTTTGTGCCACCAGTTGATCGATTCCCACCATTAGCTACTGCTGCTGCTGCTCCGTCTCCAGGTTCTTGGCGCGCAGATACTTCAGCAGCATCTGCAGGGAGTCGTAGGTGTCGAAGTCGTCCAGGTTCCGTCTCGAGGACGACATGTTGGTGGGACGGGGCATGGCCAGGGGGACGGGCAGCAGCTCGGGCATCACCGAGTGGTGCGTGATCAGGGCCTTAAGGCTGGAGAACTCCTTGCGAAAGCCCTGAAAGATGAGAGAAGGGATTGCATTTAAGTACTTTAATTAAAGAAATTATTTGTTGGTTTTGGGTGAAATATTGTCTGGGGCTTGTTATGGCTTTTTAACATTAAACTCATTATTTATTTTCGTTCAATCGGAATCGGGAGCCCATCAATATGCTGGGGAAAATCCCCCTGCACTTTAGCTGGTTTCCCATTGACTTTCAAAAGAAGGTTACATTTTTCAAAGACATTATCCCATTCTTTAGTTTTGCATTTCACATTCGTTTTGGTATTCTCGTTTTGTTTTTGATTACCAGTAAATGATGTTGTATAATTTTGAGAACGTAATTAATAGTAGGGACCTAGGAAAAGCCTTCTCATTGTGCTTGTAACCTGCGCGAAGCCAACACCGTATCAACCATGAATATCTTCAAAAACTGCATTCTGATCCAAGTTTTGATACTCCTGACAACCTGCCTCCTGCTCGGTGGTGTCAGTGGCTCCAACATGAAGAATAAGGGCAGATACCCGAAATATTATCCCCGCGGGTCTCAGAAGACACCCGGCTCTGTCTACCTTAAATATTTGGGTTAAGGATCCATCCCGCTTGCCACTGAAAGTCCTTTAATCGCCAGCTGAATAAAATAAGAATGATTTCCTATTAAATAATTTAAGGCCAACTGTGTCAGAAAAATAAATTTAATATCAATCCTTGTCTAATTTGTTGCCAGTAAAAAAACAACTAAATCATGGTGACTTGTGTTCAAGGTATTTAGTGATTTTAAAGCAAGTTACAAACTCTTCCTGTGGTTATTGAGGGGCAGAAACCTAAGCATATATAAACGAAACGTAACCATATACAAAAAAAATACCATGAAAGTTGACATTACTTCTTTGTTCTACAGTATATATTTATTATATAAATAGTTCAACTCTGACATATATTGATTTCATACGGTTTGAAAATTAGTTTTGCTGCGCTTAATTTGTTTCGGATTAAAAGTAGCAAGAGTTATATAACTTATTATTCTATTTTGTATAAAAGAAGGGCCTCGGAAAAGCCTTTTCATTGCGCTTCCAGCCTCCGCCCAGCCAACACCAAATCCACCATGAATATCTTCAAAAACTGCGTTCTGGTCCAGGCTCTGATCCTGTTAACAACCTGTCTCCTGATCGGTGTCAGTGATTCCCAGGAAGTACCTAAGAAGCAACGGACAAAGATTGGTTATCATTGAACCCCCACCGCATTGTAGGAAAAACTAATAAAGTAACAAGAAAGGAAGCCAACTTCGGCCCACCGAAGTTTGTATACCCTTGCTTAAAATTGGATCATTATAATTGAATCCAATGTGATTAAATGAAAAGAAAACTAACACGAATTTTATAAATCATTTATACAAATCATAAATATTTCCTATCCTATCTGTGAAATTATCCATTTCGTAAAGGTTACGTTTTTGAATGGGTTTCTTACCCCCTTTGGTTTTCTTAATTTGTTTTTGGTTTCAAATTAGCTTTCTCATTTCGCTCGGTGGTGTCAGTGGCTCCGAATTGAAGCCTAAGACCAAACCGAGGTATTCTAACCGCGGGCCACTGAAAGCCCCTTAATCGCCAGCTGATTAAAATCAGAAGCATTTCCTATTGAATAATTTAAGGCTAACAATGTCAGAAAAATAAAATGAAAATCAATCCTGGTCTAATTTGTTGGCCAAGAAAAATACCACTAAATCATGGTGACTTGTGTGCAAGGTGTTTGTTTAGTTATTTTAAAGCAAGTTAGAAACTCTTCCTGTGGTTATTGAGGGGCAGAAACGTAACCATATGATTTTGATACCCTTGAAAGATGTCAACATCAACAGCCGAGTCGATCTAGCCATGAGCATCTGTGCGTAAATCTGTTCGTTTCTGCGGTACCTAGTCTCTCTGATTTCAATGAAACTTTGCTGGCAGTCTTAATTTTATTTTTATTAGTATACATGTCGGAATGAATCGGAGTTTTTGGAAATTGTACAAGAAAAAAAAAAAAACGTTTACATATATACAAAAAAACCATGAAAGTTGTCATTACTTCATAGTTCTTCAATATATTTTTATTGTATAAATATTTCAGCTCTTGGATATATTGATTTCATACGGCTTGAAAATTTGTTTTGCTGCGCTTAATTGGTTTTGGATTAAAAGTAAGAAGAGTTTTATAACTTTCATTATTTTTAATTTGTATAAAAGGGGGGCCTCGGAAAAGCATTTTCATTGCGCTTCCAGCCTTCGCCCAGCCAACACCAAATCCACCATGAATATCTTCCAAAACTGCGTTCAGGTTCTGATCCTGTTAACAACCTGTCTCCTGATCGGTGTCATTGGTTCCCAGGAAGTACCTAAGAAGCAACGAACAAATGTGTTGGGATTATCAGCGCCTTGCCTTAAAACTACGGTTGGCGTTGAACCCCCACCGTATTGTAAAACTAATTAATAAAATAACAAGAAAGGAACCCAACTTCGGCCCACCGAAGTTTGTATACCCTTGCTTAAAATTGGATCATTATAATTGAATCCAATGTGATTAAATGAAAAGAAAACTAACACGAATTTTATAAATCATTTATACAAATCATAAATATTCTCTTTTAATATTTTTCTATTCATATTACACTTACAGTTTAATATTCACAATTTTAGCTGTATCTGTAAATTATCCTTGGAAATCATTTCGTAAAGGTTACGTTTTTGAATAGGTTTTTCGCCCCCTTTGGTTTTCGTTATGCATTTTGTATTAGTTTTTGCATTCTGAATTTGTTTTTGGTTTCAAATTAGTTACGGTTTTAAAATATTCATAATTGTAATTATCACTAAAAGGGCATCGGGAAAGGTTTCTCATTGTGCTGCTACCTTCTGCCAAGCCAACACCGAATCCTTCATGAACATCTCTCAAAAAAGTGCTTTGATCCAGGTTTTAATCCTGCTATTAACCTGTCTCCTAATCGGTGTCTGTGGCTCCCAGGAGGTGACTAAGAAGCCACGCAATGATTATGAGAATGTGACTAGGCCATTTCGGGACTACTATGATGATGATGACTTATTAGCGAAATTCCTCAAAGATACGGTTGCCAAACTCTAATTATTCACAAGGATTTCTCATTGCTCAACTTAATGTCAACTGTGACAAAAATTAATAAAATAAAACTCAATGCAAGCAAACCAATAGATTTTGTTTGCCAAAAACATGGCGTAAACGTAAATTATATATAGTTTCTGATCAAATTGCAAACCGCGAGGGTAGAATGTCTTTTCTAATTTGTGTGAAAAATTACCCATGCAAATCATTTCCCAGTTGGCATACTTTTTAAATTCTTAACGTTAATATTTATTTCCACACTCGTAGGCATAGCTAAAGCCACAACTAAATCGCTGACAAGGTCAGAACATGATCTAGATAGAGTGGATATATTACTATATATTTTCGCTCACCTTAATTTTGTAACCCCTTGGGGATCTCAGGATAATATAGTTGGCTATCTTGGGCCCAGGTGGCGATGGAACGCGCAGTGTCAGTGCATAGCAGCCGGGCTTGGAGCTGCTCTTGCGCACCAGAAACGCACCTGGGCTCTTGCTTTGCAGGACCTCGACGGCAATGTCCCGGGAGATGCCCGCCTGATACCAGCAGGCGTCCTTGAGGTCGGCCTCCTCCTGCTCCTCGGCTCCCACATGGCCAAAGGCGTTGGCCAGGCTGCTGCTCCGCTGTTGCTGGCCCCCAGCACCGGCACCGGCACCCTGGTTCATCCGCAGGCGATTGGCAAATATTTTGGGACTGGAGTTGGCTATAAAAAAAAAGATAAATACAAAAAATAATATTAATTAAATAGGAATAACGTTAAAGGATAATTATCCTTTACGCCTTACCACTGCTCGTCTCCCTCAAGTATCGCTTCTTCAGGTTGAACTCGTTGTTGTCGTTGTTCAGGTTGACATTGTCCAGCATCGGGATGGCTGTCAAGGACTGGCGGCACGAGTCACCGAACTTGCTGTCGATGTAGGAATCCTCGTTGATGTAGCCATTCAAGTACACCGGCTGAGCGTCCAGGGGCGCGCTCAGGGGGGTTATGCTGCCCACCAGCGGGCGGGACTCCTCGTTCTGACGCAGCAGACCCATTGTCAGGCGTTTGACCTTTAAGGGAGAAATATAAGAACATAAGCAAAGATTGTTTTTAACAGGAAATAATCTTAACTATATAAAAATTTAAATATCTTAAAATTAAGCTCTTGAAAACTATTTAAATTTTTACCAAAATCTCCTTGAAGTTTAAAGAAATTCCCCCCAAAAAAAAGTATCAAAGGCAATGGCGAAGCATTCAAGTGGCAACAAAATTAACTACAATTTAAACACCTTGTAAGCCGACAAGGATCAGCCAAGGATGCTGCAGTCAAGGGCAAGGCGCGGGCGTGGGCGTGGGCGTGGCCCCCAGCCACAGACGAAGGCGGTGCAGCAGCAGCAAAAAAGGGAAAGAATTTATTACCAAGAACCGCAGCGAGACAAAATGCTGGCAAAATGCGCCGCGCCGCCACAAAAGGAAAAAGAAAAGGAAGTAAAAGTAGAAGGCTGGCTAAAACTTTTTTTCGGGTCTGCACTTAAACAGGAAACGGATGCTTGGACTAGGCATTACCGGTGGGAGCAAGAAGGACCAAAGTGCACAAAAAACAGAGAAAGAGAGAGAGCGGGAAAGAGGAAGGTGGTGCATAAATTCGTGGCAGACTCCCGTGCCGGCCACTTGCCCGCCTCGAAGGCACTCCCCCCCTTTATATGCTACATTGCCTTCATCCAAAATGTGTTGCATAGCAAATGGCGGTGGCTGTGGCATACAAGGCGGAAATGTGCCGCAGGACTCGGGGACTCCGAGCCAGTAGCTGGCATAAGCAGCGAAAAAAAAATGGAGCAAGTGTTGAATTGTGGTCGGGAAAAATCTGCCATGGATTGCATAATGCCCTTTTTGAATATTTTGAAATTAAAGAAATGGGGAAATGGGATTACAAAATTAAATATTTGCTCCTAAAAAAGTATATATAAATATTTTTGCTTTTGTATTTAATTTAATTTTTAAATATGCTAAGAAAAACTCAATTGCAGCCCTCAAAAAAGTTTATATAATTATTTTTATATGATGCTAAATTCCCCTTCTATTTTAAGAAGCTCTCAACATATTTCAAAAAAACTAAATATTATTTATATTTTATATCCTTTAAGTAATTCTTTATACTCTTATCCTAAGACTTCCCTTGAAAGGGTATAATGGCACAGCGAAAAAACCAGCGGCCTGCGATAATTCAGATGCACTTGTGCGCCCATGTCGGGATCGTGTTTCCACTACCCCCATTTTCCTTGCCCCCCATTTTCCACTACTGCCACCTCTTCTATCCCGCTTTCGGGGTCAGTGGCTTTGAAAAAGTCTGCCGGCACTTGTACAATAGTTGTCTGCCCCGAAACTAGACTAGAGTCTGCCACGCTTGGGTTTTCTCCTCGCTTTTTTCCGGCATAATTTAAGGCGACATTGACAATGAGACAGGGGTGTGGTGCTGGGAGGCCGGCGTTGCCTACCTGCTCTTCTGACAGCAATTGTTTGCCCATTGCTGCATAATTTAGAATGAGAAAAATGAAGCAAAGAAAAAAATATATATCTCTCGCGAGCTCCTTATGTAAGGACTAGGCGACATTGTTTGCATATTTCACGGCGCATTGCACACTGATTTGCGGCCAGGTTTCAGGTGTGTTTTTATTTGTACCGCCGGAGTTCATTTTATTTCCTTATTTACATTTCACCTGCCTCCCCCCCCTATTTATTCTAAATTTTTTGAATAAATATTTGAATATTTTTGGGGTGTATTTCCTCACCGAGAGAAAACTCTAATTGCCCTGTTGGCTTAATGAACTGCCAGCTAGCTGGACATTAGTGGCAGCTGTTGTTAGGCGGCACGTGCTGAAAGCAAAAAATACACAAACAGGCCACAAAGAACACTTGCCGCAAAATGCTCAACATTTATGCAAATTTAATAAACTGCCTTTTGCCCAGGGATAAGCACAAGGAGCCAAAATGGGGCTAAATAAAAGGGCAAAGCGAAAGTCGAGCGGGTTTAAATCAAATACGCCAACTGGTTCTGGGTGTGTGTGAGTTTGGGAGAGTGTGCTTGTGTGTTTGAGTGTGGGGCGTGGCCCACAAAATATTATTTATGACATTCGAGCTGAAAATATATTCCGTGCACACATGATACATGGATAGGCGTGACGAAGTCGGAGCGTGGTATCAGCACAAGCCAAGTCAAGCCGAGTCAGGCCAGGCCAGGCCACATGTGGTAGCTGATAGCTGTCGCTCAAACTGGGATAGTGGTGCACTGGGAAAAATACTTGTAAATAGTGGAATTTATGGAGGGTGAAGGGAAGATGTTCTTGTGAAAGTTATAATCTATAATTATGGTTTTTAGTACTTTAAAATTTAAGAGAACAATTTACAACATTTCTAACGTAGTATTAGCAGAGACCATATAATGATAAGATGCGTAACGCCGTACGTTTTTAAAGGGACTTGCTCTAGGCTATCTTGGAATTTTAGTAAATATAGAAAATAGAAAGAAGAGAGCGCTCTAGAGGCTTGACAGTATTATATATCATAAAATTATCAAATATTCTAGATCTTTTTAAATATTTTAGTTTTAGATATTTCTGCTCTCAAAAGAACATAAAACATTTCCTACACATGGAGTTAAGCAACGTTTTATTATATTCTTCTTGATCTAAGCAACGAAATCTCGCTATATTCATTTCTCTTACATTTTATACCTCACAAACCTTTTAGTTTTGATATGGCAAAAGAAATCATACACTTATATAAGCATTTTTCTCGCCGTGTAAAACCGAATGGTAGTAAAGAGGCTGCCCCAATCTAGTTTGCCGTTGCAGTTGCAGTTGCTAAACAAACATTTAGCGGCGCCGAGTCAACAGCATCGATGCATCAACGCCAGCAGAGAGCAGAAGCCGTGACAGACAGTGCGTCATTTCCGTCTAACTTCGGATGGCAGGCGGCGGCGGGGGGAGAGCTTAGAGACTAACAGGATGTGGAGGGACGGACGGACGATGCATGGAGTGCTGCTGCCATGGACAGGGATATGCGGGTGATGTGGCACTCAGACTCCGACTCAGACAGCAAACTGCATAATGTGGCAACGCATTTGTCTTTGGCTCCTGCCAGGACACCGCCCCCGAAAGGCGCTCCTCTTTCGGTTGCATGTGCTGCTTTATTTTGCTTATCTGAAATTGAATCAGCCAACCAAGCAGACGACGTCGACGACGACGACGACAGCGATGGCAAGTTGCCTGTTGGGCACAATTAGGGAAGCATCACGCCCTCTCTTCCATATAAAATCCCCTCTTTCCGGCGCGCCCGTCCTTGGGGGAAGCAAAAATTAATTTGCTTATCGGGCCGCACCCTGCATCGGAATGATGTTATTGACAGGCAGCAGCATGTCGAACCACAAAAAAAATGAAAGGAAAAATAAAGAACCAAAGGACTTGCAAAAAAAAAAACTATGCAAAACAAAAGGATATGCCTGCCGTACCATGCGGCGTATGCGTGTTATTTGCTGTTGCTGGCGCAAAAATGTTTATAGCCGAAATTGATTTATTGACAAAACAAGGCAAGCGAGCTGCGAGCTGCGAGAGCTGCACGGGAATATGAAAAATACCAAAAGCGAAAGCATGAACCCTTTTTTCAGGGTTTTTCCTTTTTGGTTGCTTTGTTTTCCGTTCTCTGTTTTCCGCCCTTCGACATATGCGCGGGGTGTTGTATAGTCCTTGTATTGACAATATTTATGGTTTGCCATTAGGGCCAACTGATTGCTTTTCGCTTTCGATACGATTTCAATTTCTCAGAGTGTTCGGCTTGTGTTTTGTGTGTGTCAGCTTAGGGATGTGCCCAGAGCGGAATGGGAAATCCAAAGCGATAGGTCAAGCTACAATAGGGGTTGCTCTGTGGCAAAGAGTTTATAGTTTTCGTCGCCATTGAATAATACTTAAATAAATAAATAAATATGCTTAGGAAAATAATAGTAGAAAGCTTGGAAATAAATTTAAAATTACAAATTAATATGTGATTTTTATCGTTAAGTTATCGATAATATATTGCAATTATAATCTACCAATATTTTTATAAATATATAATAATAATAGTAATAGCTTCCAGTCACAAATATTACAAACTTAAATTTTAAATACAAATAATTTAACAACCGATTAAATACAATTTATATGTTTCATTATCTATAATTTTTTCCACCTCAATTTTTTGCCTCTGAAATCTTATCGATAAGTTATCGGATGGCAATATTAAAATGAATAACTTCTATAAATAACCTTTAAAAACTCCCTAAATATATACAAAACAATGCCAGATAAATATATTTTCAAAACGATATTTTATATCGACCTATTCCCATCTCTAGGGCCTGCGTCATTGATGTTTCTGTTTCGGTGTGTGACTCTTGGCCTTGATTCGATTTGATTTCAGTTGCAGTTGAGCCTGGCCTCGCTCCTTCCCCCTTCGGTTGGCCCCTCCGCTTAGGTGGTGGCCATTAGTTTACAGGCGTAATCACCATAATGCGCAATCGAGTCGCATTGCTGCCATAAATAAGACAAACACATAACGTATACGCAGCGTGGTCGAGTGCCAGGCAGTCAGTCTCTCTCGTATGAATAAACTCGCACGTACTTATCGCATAGACTATGCTCGACTGAGCACAGCTGCCTCGACTCTATATGTATCTATATCTATTGTAGCAGCATACACCCGTGTATGAATATTTAAGGCGTTGAATTTATGAAAACAACGTGCCCCGCAAGTCGAAGGAAAGGCTAAAGTTTTTGCATTGCAAAACTTCTGGTCCGATCACGTGACAAAGAACACGGGCGAAACATTTGATAAACATTTCGCATGTGGGCAGCAGCCGCCGCCCTTCGACGTCTACGTGTTATGACAAAGCCAGAGAAAAAAGGAAACCAAGTTAGCTTTGGGAGAGAACGGGAATGGAAGGGAAAAAAGCTGGAAAAAAATCCAGCAAGCAATCCAGCAAATGGTCTGTAAGGACCCAAGGGTTGTCGGGGGCTTAGTTGTCTAAAGTTTTTCCTCGCCTTCGATGGCGGCTTAGCTCTCGCCCCCTTGGGGAAATTCGCTGTGCCAATAATTCATAACAAAGCGTTGAAAATTTGGGCAACATTTCTGGCCAGTCCTTGAGTAGTCAGCGAAAAAAAAAAAAAATGAAATGGAAAACCAATAAACGAAGTCAAAGTGTTGGGGCACCCTTGTCAAAGTCAAAGCCATCAAATGTGTTTGATCTTCAAATGCAGGACGAAATATTTAGCATTCTTTGTGGGGATTAGATTTGGAGGTTTACTCCAGATGTTTATAATATTAAAAAAAAATTTGTATAGATTTATATTTTATTAAATTTCTTTTTTAATAATTTTTAACTTTAACTTACCAAAGGAGGCTTGTCTGCCAATCGTTTGCAATTGTTAAGCTCCGTGGGCGAATTGTCCTCATCAGAGCTCGGTGTTTGGGCCACCTTCTCGTTGTCATTGCAGCTAATTTTATAAATTAATAAAAAATATATAAAAAAATTTTGTTTCAATAAGTTAGTTAATAGCTCTGACTTTAGCAATAAATATTTCAACAACACACAAACGTTACATAAATCTTATTTAATATTTATTGCTTCAACAGAGCCAGTAAGAAATTCTAAAGTTATTATTTAATAATTAGTGTAGTGTAATTTAGTGTACTTTTTAATGAATGTGATTTAAGCATTGACTGGGGGAGATTTCAAGCGCCTTTTGAGATCTTTGTACTCACTTGAGATTCGCGTGCGTGAAGAGCTGCAGCGGTCGGCGTCTTCCCAGACTGGCGGGCGATGAGGGCGTGGCCAGACCTGGCTTACCTCGGCTAATTGTGGCCAAAGGTGATCTTAACATGGTGGAGCTAACACCGCCATTCGAAGGCTGGCGGTTGCTGCAGGACGAGGATCGAAAACGGGCCCCAGCGCCAGTTAAAACCGCTGCCAAATTGGCGGCAATGCGATTGTCAAAGCGATTGAAATATGAATTTGAGTTGGAGTTGGAGTTTGAATTGGAGTTCGAGTTTGTATTTGAATTTGAATTCGAATTTCTATTTGAATTCGAGTTTGAGTTGGAATTATCTGCCGTGGGCGAGGAGTTGTTGCTGCTGCTGGTGCTGCCGTTTCTGTTGCTCATTGCCACCGATGTGGCAGCCATGCTTACGGAGGACGTGGCTCCTGCCACTGTAATGTTACTGTTGCTGCTGTGACTGTGGCTGTGGCTGTGGCTGCTGGCACTGGCCTGGTCATAATCCAAATTATTGTTGGTTATCATTGCGGCGGCGGCGGAGGCTTCGCTTCTGGGCATTAACTTTTGGCGGCGGGTGTTACTAGCGCGTTCGTTTGGTGAGTTATGTGCGCATATAAAAACGCTGCGGGCGGCTTTTGTCGCACTGCGTGCTGTGCTGTGCTGTGCTGTGCTGCCTGCCAGGACAATTCAGGACATTCGGCAGGAAAGCCCTCTCGCGCGCTCGGCCTTTATTAAATTTGACTAGAGTGAGTGGGTGGCCCTTTCCGGGGCGGGTGTTTCGGCCGCAGGGGTTCACTTACTCCACTCGACTGCAGGAGGAAGGACCGAAGGACCACGACGATTCGCAGATTTAAACACAGAATTAATTCAAGCGGAAATTGGCAGGGAAGGCAGGGAAATGCAGGGGAAAAGCACGGGGTCCATTGTACCAAAAACCAAAACAAAAATCGAAAGCGTGAAGCATAAACAAAAATGGCAAGTGAAAACGCACAGAGACAAAAAGCGGGGTGGAAATTACGAGGGGGAAAGCCACAAAAATGCACATAAATAGGAATAGGAAAAGTGCGAGAGCGGGGGAAGGGGGTTCAACAAGGGGTCGCAGCCATGACGTCACAGATGTAAAGCGCATAAATAGCAGGATTTCGCAGGATGTTCATGAACATGATGATGACCATGATAATGGTGTTGTTGAAATGATTTTTTTTGGTTATTGTTTTGTTGGTGGTGGTTTGTGGTGATTGTATGATTCCCATATTGTTGTGGTTTTTGTTGTTGTTGTTTTTTTGTTGTGTTTTACATTTCCCATTTTATGCGATTATCGATTGCACAAGGATTTTTTTTTTTTCGTTTCGCCAATTAGTTGCCAATTTTTTGCGCATAAGTTTCCAGGCCAATTTTGTTTCGATTCGTTTCGGTTCGCATTTTAAGGCCAAAAAATCATGTAAATAAAAAAAAGGGAGAAAAATATGCCAATTTTGTAGAGAGTTTTTTCGTTTTTTGCATCTTTTTGCGTGTACCAAAAATTTTTGCGAAATTTGCATTGAAAGTTGGCTAGCGGAAAGCGAGAGCGATATTGCAGAATTGCAATTTTTTTCTAGGTTTTCGTAAAGCCGAAAGCGAAATTTCAATGCAAATTCGTGGCTAGTTTTTCTTGTTTTTTGTTAGTTCTTTCGTATAGTTTTTTCTTCTGTTTTTTTTTCTCCCCCAATTGATTTACTCACATCGTAGGTTCGGGGGCAACCAAACTTTTCATTGGGCTTTCCTCCAGTGGGCCACGTTCACAGAGAGCTGGGCTCATGAGCTGCAAGAGAGGAGCCGAAGAGAGAGTTTGATTTAATTAAAAGCAACTTAAAGCTGCGCTCAAGTGTAAATGTGAGTCGGTTGTGTGGCAATCATTAGACGTTCATAGTCAACACCTCATTAGGCGACTAATCAAGCGTGCGCTGGGCACGAAATAACAACCAGTTCGGTTCAGTCCACTGGCAACAGATTAAAGGAGACGACCACCCGAAAAGGAGGCGCATCCCAAGGATACGCAGGACATGGAGGAGTACGAACCGGGCGCCAAGCCACAGACACTAAACAAAACCAAAGCAAAGCCATCAAGATTGCCAGGCATTCCTGTTAGAGATGAGAGCGTGCCTGGGACCGAGCACGAAGCTAAATTAGTGCACAGTGAAAAATAAGTTTGCACCTTGGAGATTTAAATATTTATTGCAAATTATTAAGAACACACATTTATGTATTATTATTCAAGATACAGATAAGCTAGTTGAGCTAAGCAACAAATGTAAATTGAATGTAACAAAGACTTGCTACATTTTACCTCGCTTTAGTTTCTTTAGTTTTAAACTTATTATCCACGGAAGAAAACCCATTATAGGTATTAATTTATAAAATTATTTAAAAGTATAAATACAAAAGTCTCGCTGCCTGCGACTTTCAGTAAAGATCGCAGATCCAACATGATATTCCTAGTCTGCCTTTTGGTGGCGCTTCAAATCGTTGACATTGGCAGAGCGGAACTGCAACCGCGGGTCGTTAGGGGCAACATGGCCAAAGATGGGGAATTTCCCTACCTGGTCGGAATCAAAATTCAGAGCGGTTTTAGTTCGTTTTGGTGCGGTGGCAACATAATTTCGAATGAGTGGATTCTGACGGCAGCCCATTGCTTCGATCGATGGAAACCATGGACACCGGGCGCTAAAGGCATTATATACTACGGCTCCACAGAGCGAGAGGAGGGATTTAGGGTGTCCTTTAAATACAGCGACATAGTCAAACATCCCAAATATACTTCACTGCTTAACGATTTGGCTCTGATCAAAACCGGTCGCGTCAGATTTTCCAAAAGAATTAAACCAATTCCCTTGCCATCGCGCCGGGATAAGGATGAGTCTTGTGCTGATCAGTGGGCCCTTGCCGCCGGCTGGAATAGAAAGCCAGGTCTTAGGACCGAACGGCTGTTGTGGACCACCGTTAAGATCGCCAGCGCTTCGGAGTGCCCCGAAAGGTACACAATCGAGGGGGAGCAGTCACTCTGTGGCCACGTTAAGCCTGGCTCATCCATTTGCGACGGCGATTCGGGGGGACCGCTGGTGCATAAGCAGAAGCGGACTCTGACCGGCGTTATTTCGTATATTAGAAAAGGAAGCAATTGTGACAATGGTGCACTTGTGGGCTTTGCCAATGTGGTCAACTATCTGGACTGGATATATCGAGTCTCCAATGTAAAGCCCATTGACTAGCTAATGCTTGAAATTAAAAATTTCCATTACAAAACTTGTCTGTACCGGTTTCTCCCTCTGTAACCATCGCTGGCCGGGCAATGAAGTAAACACGATGCCGCAAATAAAACGCACAGATTAAAGGATGCCCGGGTGAAATGTCTTCTTAATTACTTTGCCGAGTCCAGGGGCTGAGACTGCGAAGGATAAACAAGCCGTGGCTCAGCCGGAGCAGCTAAAAGGACCTGGGCCGAGGAGGATTGAGGACCGAGCCGTAATTGAGAAGTCGCCGGGCTGTGGGACTTGGAATTGGAATCGGTCTCAGAGACTCGGGTTCCGGCGTCTGCAGCGCCGTTTAAGCGGAAGTAATTTAATTAATTACAAATGAAACGGAAACACGAGCGAAACGCAGGCGACGACGAAGCCGAAGGTCGGCTGGGCGTCTTCCCTCTGACTGCATCATGTGTCGATTGTTTACCCAATGGGATCGAGTAACCACCACAAGAAGAACAACAGCAGGAAGAAAACCGCCAACAACAAGTGCGACCCAACCCAATTCGAACTTTTATTTTTTGCCGCTTTTCCCCTTTGCATATGGGAGTGGGCGGGCCTTGTAACTGGGAGCGGCCTAAGCGTTTTCCAAAACAACAGCGAAAAAATTAAGGGACCAGCCTTCCCAGCAGAGCAATTAAATTTTTCTATGCTCCAGCACCGCAAACTATTCAAAGGGAAAGTGCACAGCAAGAAAAAAGGGGTGAGGTTTGAAGGATTTAAAATTTTCTTGTATTTTTTTTAGGGATTAAAAGGTTCTTACAAGAAATAATATTAATATATGTGTAATAAATTAAGGGATATATGTTTTTTAAGTACTCAAATAATTGTTAGAAATTTTGTGCTATTTAAACTTAAAGATATATCAAGGTTGCGATGGTATTTAGTGCAATACAGAATATCAATCTTTTCCTTTCGAATTTCTCCCCTAATTTAAAGAAAATCCATCCCAAATTTTACTACAAATTATATCAAAATCTTTTCCCCCCGTTAAAAATTTTCCCCAAGTGTACCGACACGCACACATTGGTGGCATACGCATTAAGCACAGCTCATTTGCATTGCGGTTTTAATTGCCACAAAGGAGGGCAAAGGAGGAAAGGCGGGGAAAAGGACGAATGGCGGGGAAAGCAATGGCGATGGCTGGAGAGCGGCCATTACCTCTGACCCCGGAATGTACGGTTCGCTGGCAGGGCTTACAAGGATAATGAAAACAATTTAACGACTCTCCCGACAATTCGCTGGAGCCGAGGACAAACGGCCAACGAATCCTGGTTAAACAAATCTTGAATCCTT
This sequence comes from Drosophila seguyi, assembly GCA_008042675.1. NCBI lineage: Eukaryota > Metazoa > Arthropoda > Insecta > Diptera > Drosophilidae > Drosophila > Drosophila seguyi. The sequence goes on along the minus strand of VNJU01005267.1, from coordinate 77,932 downwards.
TTTGCCGCCTCTTGCATTTGCGTTTGCCATTCATTTTTATCACCACCCACCACCTCTCTCCCCTTTTTTTTTGCTGCGTGTCTGCGCAAAATATTTTCAGATATTTTTTGACATTTTAATGAAAATATTTTGCGTAGCAAAAAATGAAAATGAAAATGAAAAGGCAGTTAGCAAAAAGGACAGGCCGTCGTCGGAGTGATGATGAATCCTTAATCCCTTCACTGGCTTAATATTATTTTAACGAAGCGGATTCCCGTCAGGATCACAGTGGCCAGGAGGGGAGTGCTCCTTTTAAGCCCTGCTGATGGCCAGTAATTAAATGCTTGACATGCCAACCGGGTGTGAGGTTTTGCGGGCCGGGGATTAGGGCCACTAAGAGCCTGTACCGGAGGGATCGCAGAGCAAAAGTGAACAATTAATGAGGTGAAACTTAATAAGTGCTCAAGCAGCTCCCTCTTTTTTTGCGCAGTGCAGGCGCGGAAGAGTGAATTAAGGCTGGAGCTGGGATTATAATTATGGCGCGCAGTTAAGGCGATTGTTGAGCCTGCAGCTGTCAGGTACAAGGACACACAGGAGGGAAAATAAGAAATTACTTTAACTATTTTATTTTTTTTTTTATATTTCCTTGATTTTATATATATGTATATTAACACACAATAATTACAAGTTTATTATACCGTGAACTGCATCCTGTTGCTTCTCGTTATCCTTGACTCTCTTTTCGAGCTCATTAAATATTTACAAATTCTCAATTTGCTTAAGTGAGCAGCGTGGAACAACAAAGCCATAATAAAATCAACAAGCCTAAACAAAAATATTTGCCAACATGCAAAAAAAAAAATAAATACCAAGGAAGGAGAGGAGAATCTTTCGGCAACCAGCAGACAAGGCTCAATGGGATGGGTGTTGTTCGCAAATTAAAAGAAATCAAAATCATATGAGAATTTTCAAGTGATTGCCGCATGCGGCAAGAGTCCTTGTTCGCAGGAAGCGCGGGCCAACATAAACAAGCAATTTAACAGGCACTCATACACACACACTCCCAGCCAGACACAGACATAGTACCGCACATGCTGTGCGGCATACAGACACACATCCTTAAGGATCCGTCGCCAGTTGGCAAACAAACGAAGCGTTCAAGCGAAAAAAGCCAGCAGAAAAAGGCGAAAAAAAAGCAAGAAAATTGCTAGAGTCAAGTGTTTCGAACATTTAATACCTGGTGCTAAGATAATGAACAAAATATGGCTTAAAAATGGTTCGGTTTTATAAGAGTTTTGAATAAAATATGCCTTTAAAATATATATTCTATACAAATTTCTTGCTGGCTTACTTTTGGGTGGTAATTTGATTGATTTAAAATATTCTTTAAATTATTTTAGGTACCTTTAACTAAATGTATAATAAATTTTCATTTAAAAAGCATAGTTTTAACTTTGTTTTTAGTTTTATTTTTGTACTTAACATACCCTTTATAATATATAGAGCAAAGGGTATGTATAAAATAGCCCCATAGCCTCAAAACAAGCAAAGCGTTTTATGTGCCGACATCGGTGACGGTGTGTGTGTGTGCGGCACCGCAGATTTCTCGCACCCACACACACGCCAGCCGCAGCCTTAAAGTATGCCGCAAGTTTTTGCCGCTCTTTGTTAATGAAATTTTAATCAAGCTGCAAGCGAAGAAATAAAAAGAGTTTGCCAACCAAGTTTGGCGAGTACACAGCTCGACTCCTTTAAAAAAAAAGAAAGAGGAGTCTTTGCTCTTCTCTCCGCCCCGCCAAATAGCCGGCAGCTTCATTAGAGACGCCCGCTAGGTCCACGCGGCGTATGCGTAATAATTTATTTAAAATGCAATTCGTTTATGCCAGACATTAATCATTCCGGCGAATGCGATAAGACATCGGATGGAGTCACGTTCCGAGGTCGGCTGCATTTATTAACAATTTACGTCATAAATAAAATTGAAAAGCATTCATAATGTCAATGGTTGGGAGCGTGAGAGAGAGAGTGAGGAAAGTGAGTGAAAGACGTGAGAGCATGAGCTGATGGCAATTTCATAAATTACTACAGTGCGTGGCTGGAGGAAGGGAAGGGTAAGGGGAAGGGGAATCCTGGCAAGGCTCAGGCTGGATGAGCTGCTGGTTAACATAAATTAGACAGCAAATTTCGCAGCAAAATGGGAACAAGGCACTGGCAAAAGGTAAATCACAAAGCGGCCCCAAAATGACAACATTAAAAGCAGTCAGGTGTGGGGTAAAATACACTTAAATGGGTACTGAGAGAAATTATGGGGTCTGTAATTAAATTACAAAGGGGATTTATTAAAGACAAAAGAGAGAAGAGAAGAGGAGACAGTTTAAAGACAGTTTTAGGTTGATTTGGGCTTTAAATTATTACGCAATCAAACCTCTTTATGAAAATGTTCATCAAAATGTCAGTCCTGAAATGCTTTATTATTTTTCAAGCTCAACATATTTTCCTTGATTAATTAAACATTTTTCCTAAATTTCCATCTCTGCTCTTCATTTTCTCTTATTTATTTTGATTATAATTGACTTTATTACAACATTTTCTTTCTCTGATAAATTTGTGAAAACACTTTTACTTAGAGCCTTAATTCCCCACCTTTACATTTTTTTTGTGGCTGTATCAGGCCGAGTTGTTTAACATATTTCTGTTTTGCCCTGGCTGCTACGCCTTTTCCTGGCCGAATTCGAGTGAATAATGTTCGCCTAGCACGGCAAATAATTATTTCTCGCTTACTGCCAACTGGCATGCTATTTGGCAGGGCTTTAAGAATTGCTTTCGGTCCTTTTCGCCCGTCGTCGATCCCTGGGTTGCTCCATCCCCCCAACTCTGTCGGTCCCAGTTCATTATGTGAATTTTGAAATTGTTTTTTTCCTGTTTCTACCTCGCTCTTCCCTCTCTGCCATTGCTTTGTGTTTGTTGCTGCGGGGCACAAAAAAAAATAAGGAGAGTAAAAAACAAATGCCAACACGTTGGTCCCGCCTGAACAGAGCAACCCCTCAAAAAGGTGTTGAGTTGAGCCAAATTACGGAAAAATTGCCAACACCGCCGTGCATTTCTCTTTAATGATTTGAATATGCAAAGCGAGCCGAAAACAAAAACAAAAAAAAGAATTTTAATTAGTTTTCGGAATGTTTTTCGGTGCAATTAAAGCCAAAAGGCAGGCGGAGCCATAAACAAAACAATTATTATTCTGGGCAATGCGGCGCATTCGGAATTTCCATACTCCCGGAAAATGAATGCGAAAATGTTTGGCATGCAGAGCTCGGCACAATCGGTTAAATGCTGAAAATTATTTGGTTAGAATAAAAACAGAAAATCTACTAAATATGCAAAGCAAATGGAATTGATTTTAGAAATGGGCAAGCACAGGATTCCTTCTCTTGGAAAAAGGAATGTTGGCATCACATAAAAACAAGTAAGAATTTTTTAGTCAAGTGATTAGACTATAATATAACCTTTAAGTAGAAAATATACATAGTATTTGAGGTGATTTATAACTACTTTTCATATTTAAACAATCTTTAATAAGCAATAAAGAGAGAAATTATGATAAAATTTCATATAACTTCCTTAAATACTTAACTAAATTTAATATCTTATATTGTCAACTTTAAATTTCTTATAATTTCTCCAAAACAAAACCTTAAATTTCTGTTAAACAATATACCCCTTAAGCTCACCTAGTACCTGGCAAAAATAAAAACCAGGCCAAGCATCCGGCCAAGATGCCAATAAGGAACAGAAAACTGCCACTCTCACTCCCCATTGCCATTGATTTCTCCACCTTGGCTTAAAAGGACGAGGCAGGCAAAGGAGAACAAGAATACAGCAAAAAAAAACTATTTTATGCAACGAAATAATTCCGACTACCTTTCGCCCGAACGTCTGGCCACTGTCCCATGACGTTCTCCCCTCGAAAGCAATAAATGTTCAAATCAATTGAAACGTTTTGCCAAAGCCCCACACCCCCAGGACGAAGTCACCCCCGTATAAATCGGGGGAGAGGAGGCTGGGGGAAAATGGATTCCTGGACAGCTTAAGGCGTCGATTTGGTTAGCCCGCAAACAACAGAAAATCGATAAGGGATGCCCGATGTCCCGATGCCCGATGCCCAGGAATGTCAACTTGTTTTGAACTAGTCAGTCCTGAAGGAAACCAGATTCTGTCCCACATTTTGAGAGGACACCCGACCAGGACCTGGAATAGGATAGTAGTCCTGGTCTATGTGTGTGTGAAATCGAGAAAAGTCGATGGCAATAAAACGCCATTTGGTCATAAAAATAGTCGAACGTTGCAGGGGCCAAGTGAATGCGACAACTGCCCCAAGGGGGCCAGGGAGCGAGCAGAGGGAGCGTCTCGTCCTTCGAGGGAGAGTTTCGTCCTGTCTGCCAGGGCAAATTACGAATTTTGCATATTGCCTTTCTTCGTCGTCGTCGTCGGCCTTTTCTCGGTGTCCTGGCTGCTGCTGCTGCTGCTGCTTCCTTGCCCCTTTGGCCCATTAGTCATTTCGGAGCCGGCTTTGGTGTGTCGCCACTTTGCAGGATGAATGACCCCGGCATAGTTGCTGCCATTTTTCCCATCGGCTCCCAGCCAATCCCCCAACCAAAAGCTTCGCCAGCGGAAATTGCGCACACGTCACAGGGCGGCAATTTTCATATAACCATTTTTCCAACGGCTTTCTTTTTAGAACTTGGCTAGAATGCGACGCCTATAGAAGTGCATTCTGTGTTACCTTTAAATAAAATTTAGAAAAAAGGTAAGAGAAAAAGAAAAGATAGCAGAAATACCTTAATGAACTTATAAAAATACAAGAATTCTTCTCATTAAATATTCTTCAAACAAAATAAATATTAAATAAAGTGCACAAAATAATATTTCCAATCGGTTAACCTGTGTTTTTGCTTATTTAACACTTTTTACTATTAATTAAATATTTGTTTTAAATGATTTCGTATATCGTCGTGTGCACTTTCGGTATCGCCTGAATTCACGTTTAATTGATTTTCGCAACCGAATGCATCAAAAATTCATGCGTGTGCAATTAATGACATTACCGGGTAGCTCTTGACCGACGCGGTACAACGAGGGTTATTTTGTTCAATAAATTATGGTCATTATCATTATTGAGAGAGTGCGCTACCATAAAACCTGAAGTATTAATTTAATGCGAGTTAAATTTAATATTTAATCGTTGTGAACGTTGTCGGTCGGACACGGGAGGCAGCTGAAAAGAAATTCTAAAATGGCAATAAATTCATATGAATTGAATGTGTTTTATTGCCAAGTATACTCCAGGGATACTTTGGATTAATCGTGTATTTTATTTGTGTTTTAATAGAAGCAAAAATAAGGTTATCAGAGGATTAATTTAATTTAATTTTGAAATTAAAGTTAAAACAAAAATGCTTTAATTTATGAAATGGATGCTAATTTAAACGGAGCTTTAATATTAATTAAAACATACCAAATATATTTCTTATTAATAAAATTCCTGATTTTCTTGAAAACCATTTATGTTTCCTTAACACAGTTTTCTTTCTTTATAAATTAAGAACAAGGCTTTTGTTTAGCTTTCCTCCAATTCGCCTTCATATTTATGAAAATGTGTATATTTTTCTGCGTAAATTTCAGCCTGGCATTGTGTTCTTTTTCCTCAATAGCCTGCCACACCCCCCTGTAGCAACCCTTACCTTACCTCACATGTAGGTCAAAAACTGGCTGAGTAAAAGCGCGCTGCATACCTTCGGGCTGTCAATTTATTTTTCGCGCTTCGCATGTTCTTGGGCCATGTTTTTTTTTCCCATTCCGCCCTCGCCCCACCCCCTAGGCGCGTGTTTCAGCGTCCTTGAAATTTATGCGTTCGACGCAGGCGAAGCGCCAAGTGTTGAGAACATCGGAGATAGGCACAAGTGCCACATGGCGTGTAATGCGCTCATTATGGTGCCCCTCAGCCCCCCAAGCCAACACACACACACACATCCCAAACATATACATATATTCCATATAGATGGATGCCACATGCAAAGGATGCCTGTCCTTGGAACTGGGCCAATGCGACTGGCATTGTCTTTGGGGTCTCCTCCGCCGGAGAGATAATAACAACAAATTATTACACTTGCCGAGGGACCAACGGGAGATAGTAGTGGGTCGGGGGGTCGGGGGGGGGCCTTACTGGGGTAACTAAATTAAGCATATCGTTGATAACTCAACGCAGATCGGACGGCAAAGGACATGATAAGGCGAAATCGTCCTTCGTCCTGGCTGGGTCTTTGTGGTGCTTATTCCCAAAGTTGAAATTGCGGTCTGGCCTTCACGGAACTGAGGCACTGAGAAAATGGAGCTAAATATTATAAGAGAATATGTTTTCAAGGTAGCCTAAAAGTATGCCATGATTAGTATATTTTTTACAGAATACTTTTGTGCTGTTTTTTTTACAGAATTAAAAGTTATTCGAGTTTTCCGTTTAAAAGCTTGACTTAAAATTTTTAAATGATAAAATAGAAATTAATCATTATGCATAGTATTTTTTTTCAGTGTCAAGATGTTTTTGAGTAGCCACCAAAAACAACGACTTGAAACCAAAAGTCATTTATCGATTTTGACATAACCATTTTGTTGTTTTTTTTTTCGTTGAAAGTGCCATGTTATCTGCATGATTGCGAATGAACTGAAACACTCTCCCCAAAAGGCCGCACGAGTATCATTAAAATATAAAATTTACACGTTCCCTACACGTTGCTCCATGTTTTGGACTTTTTATTTCATAATTTTCGTGTCAATTCCTGGAAAGCATCGACGCTTCCTGCACTTCCGCATGAAAAACAAGTTTCGTGCAAAAGCCAGATTATTGCAATCATAAATTTTTATGATTTTCCCATTGGTTGCAGCTCTAGGCGGTCGAGAAAAGTGTGTGGGAAAAGCGAAGGATTGCGTGGGAAAAACGCGGGCATATCGCAGGAAAATTTTATGTGAATTTAATAGCCTTGCAGATATGATGCAGAAAATTATTACTGCCTGGCCTCGCCTGGAGCAAACCGATAAAGTAAATATATATATGTATATGTATCGATATTGATACAATTCCTTTGAGTTTTTTTTTTTTTTGGAGGGGGAAAGGAACCATTAAAAAGAAATTTAATATAAACTTGGTCCAAAATGACGAGGGCCGTAAAAAGCATATTGACAATGCCACAAGATCAAGCCATGGCATCCCAACCATCAATCAATCAATCAAGCCTGACAGCAGCTGTGCCAACCGCAAAAAAATGTATATATATTTATACACACAGGTAAGAGAAAAGAAAGAGAAGTAATCTAATCCAATTACTCAACACTGGCAAACAAGGGGCGGCACAAGGATTTGTGGCAGGGCGCTAATGGACGAGACCCCGAAACATGTCCGGATATCACATGTCTACGAAAAAGTTAAATAACCAAAGGCAATTCCCCAGTATCAATGCCAGCAAAAGTGGCAAAAACAAGTAAGGAAAGAAGGAGAAAGCCAAAGCCACAGGCACATTTACATCATCAACCCCAACTATGTTGGCAAACGAGTGCGTTTGATTATTAACCAACAAAAAAAAAGAAGAAAAACCGAGGGTGTAAGACTGCAAATCCCTGCTGCCACAAGAAAAAAGGAAGCAGAAATTGAAATTCATGCACATTTCTGGCGGGGGTCAGAGTTCCCCATTGAGCCTTTTGTCATAGCCATGGGGCTTACAAGATGGAATATCTCTCGGGTAAGGGGATTGGGCCCCCCGCCGCAAAACATTCTATTGACGAAATTATCATTTTTGTTGCTTCAATAAAACGACAGGCCCGAGAAACTAATATGGTTTCATTTTTCCCTTCCTAAGCAGGCTTAGGCATGAAATTGAAAATATACCAGGCATTGGCAACAAAAGAAACTGCGAGGGGTTGGAATATATATTTGCCTGATTGGATGGGAGACTGGGAGGGATGCTGCTGCTGATGAGGATGATGATGATGATGCCCGAAAGGAGGTGATAGCAATGGAAAAGCCTAGGAAAATGCGATAGAAACTAGTAAAATTAAGTCTGGGCATTAGTTAAGGAGTAGGAATGGAGGTAACCTATTAAACCTTTAATCAAGCTTTAGTTTTACTTAGTTAAACATATTTATTCCCCCCTTTCGTTATTAATTTTCTTGTTTCCCTTGAACTTAAAACCCCAAAACCACCGTCACCTTTCACTTTCGGCAATCAAATGGCAATTATATCCGCCCATAGTTCAAATATTTAACACCATTGCCTGTCAGGATATACCGCCCAAGCCCAGGCAAGCAACCGATTATGCAAATTTGTCCGGGTTAACGATTTCATTAAATGCCAAAACCGGCCACGCCTTATCGCCCAACACCAACGGCTTCCCCTGTGTGGTCTGGCCAACTAATTTCAATATCATCCTTCGCCTCCAGGAGCCTGCATTAATTCTCGCATTTAGCATTTAGCCCAGAAAGCCGCAGGAGGCGTGGCATTGTTGATAAACAGCCACAGCAGAGCTTCCGCTTAGTCTGGCAACAGACTTGACTCGACTCTCGGCTCATAACAAGTCCCCCGTCCAGGGCCTGTGACACAGGATGTCCTGGATTGGGTATCCTTGTTGGGAGAGAGGTAGATACACGGAGGACACATCACACAGCCAAGGGGTCAATTTGGAGCGTATCAAAAGGGGGGGACAACAGTTTTATAAACTAGAGTTTTGCAAGGGAAGTCCTCGGGGAGTAGGGACTAGGAGGTGTGTGTGTAGGACGAAGGACTTCGTCTGGCCGGCATATTTATAAACACATTAAAAACGCTTTACTGGCAGGCTATGGAAACTTGATGAGTTATCAGTTGGAGTCACTGGGAAAAATCCCAAGCTAACAGAAGAGAGGATAAATCTATAATTATAATTTAAAATAATATTTTAAGATGCAAAGAAGCTGTAAACATGTGCATTTTTAAACTCCACAGCCACTATTTAAGATAATGTTCCTCTCTGTAAAATAAGTCGTTATTCTAGATTAAAAGCCTTGACTTTCCCCCAGTGTGTGCCGCCCTGCCCCCTAAAAACTCAGAGGGAACAAGTCAAAGTCAATGTTTGTAGATGTGATGTGCTGCTGCTGCTGCTGCTGCTGGTTGTGGGCGAAATCCCACAGCTTGTTGAAAAATGTCAGTTGCACATGAGACTGGCGGCGGGTGGCAAGGACCCCAGACCCCAAAAACCTCAAGAACCTCAGCAGTCAAGCCACCAGGGAAAAAGTGGGATAGTTTCCCCCACATGTGTGAGCCAGTGATGAGGAATTGCAGAAACTTGCAGCTGACGGTTGTTAAGCTTGTCAACATGAAGCGACAGTAAGACGCAAAGGAGTCGGAGGGAGGCCAGGAAGTGTAACAATTGGAGCTACCCTTTAGCCTTTAGCCTTTCTTCTTTCTCACTCTCCCTTACCGGGTCAAGCCACAGTTGACCCGGTTATATCTAAAAGTCAACAGCTTAAATGCCATTTAACATTTTATGGGGCCCGGGGTGTGGGGGTGCAGGAGAATCCAGGCGATTTGTAACCTTCATGTTAATACTCCGCGCCAACTTATTTATGTAAATTACTGGCAACTGCAATGCCAACTCGGCGGAGGATGCTGGCCGGGCTAAGCTACCCCCAGTTGCAACAGCAGCAGCAGCAGCAGCAGCGTTCATGTTTTATAATTAAGTCAGTAATTTAAGAGTGTCGTCCGGGCGAAGGGAAACTTTTTTCGCCAGCAGCTTTACTTGACTGCATTCCTTGTGGCTTGCAATTCGCTTTCTGGTTGCAACCAAAGTTTTTACCAGCTCCCAAAAAATACAGAGAGAGGATCCAGGGTGGGGACTGGGGGGGGGCCAAAGAAAAGCCGTGCGAAAAAGCGGAAATGTTAACAACTACTTTGACATTTGGTATGGCTCCCTCCCGCTCTGGGAGCGAGACATCCGGGGTGTTTGTTTGCAAGTTGAAATTACTTAAGTGCCAGCGCGACGAGGCGTGTGAATGCCAAACCGAGAAGGAGTCCTCCTCCGTGCAACCAGTTCCGGTCCCCCGTTAGCCAGGCTTTGCCAGTGAATAAATGAGTTAGAGAGTGACTCAAATGGCTGAAACGGAGCTTGGCTTCAACTCGGCCGGCAGCTCATAAATTAATGTCATTGCATTAAAGCGTATTGGGGCCAAAACGAAATAAAAAATGTGCTGCTGCTTCTGCAGTGTCGAGAGTAACGAAAGTAACTCAGGCCCTGATGCAGCCAACTGTGAAGGACAACAGCACAGAGCTAGGCAAGGAGCAACACATCAAGGACTCGGAATTACCCTACATACACGCACATTAAATATCTTTTCAACAAATGGGTTTAAAAATGTCATTATAAATGTTGTAAATTCTTTTTTAAGGCTCTTAATAATTTGCTTGCAAAAGAGGTTCTTTTGAGGGCAGTATTTATTATAAAAAACTAACATCGAAGAAATGATTTAAACTTCCACGAATACCAACCACTCTCAAGAAATATCTTTAAAAACTTTGTAGTCTGGACATAACAAAATATTTTCTTTGTCTGAAAAATATTTCAAGAAAGAAAATCCCTTTAAAGGTCAGCTGCCATCCGCACTCGCACAGCTCCTACAAAGGCTGTGAAAAACTCAGCCTGTGTGGATGTCAGGGGGATGCACAGAAATGTTAGTTAAATTTCGTAGTTACATTTGTTGTGTGCCAGCCAGCCAGCAGCCTGCGGAAGAGATAGGAACACGAGCTGGCAACTCGACTGCATGCAAAACATAGTGCATAAGTCAGTCAGCTTTCACGGGGCACAAGGGTCAGGATGCGGGGACAGGGCCAGCACTTGGCAGTCCTGGCATGACTTTAAGACTTATTGTTCGTTGACTATTTGGCAGCGTAGTCGAGTACATACAAAAAACACTACAGAGCCAAATGAAAAGCCCCGGCAGTTTCGATTTTCTCTAGGATAGGAAAAATGCTGCACAAAACTGTTGCGAGTTATTAAAACGTCAGTCACACTCGGGTTTTGATTTTCTTCTTTTGTTGCCGCCCCTTCAGTTTCAGTTTCAGTTTCAGTTTCCGTTTATCTTTGGCCAGACTCCGGCGAGTGCCAGTGCTCCTATTATATCCTTAAGGTATGCATTAATTACAAGGATCATAAAGGCGGTGAGACTGGCACGAGCTGCGAATCCCGAAGGTACACAAGCCCCTCTTACTTTGTGTTACTTTCTGCATTTTACGGCCAGACAGACTTGGGGCTTCTGGAGTGCGTAGGTATATATGTATGTATTCTGAGAGTATGTACATATTTCTCCCCGCCGCTGCCTTTATGGCATTCCCATTGTCTTTCGCCCTGTAATCAGGCGGCAAAATTCGAGTGCATAGTTTATGCGAGCAAGAGAAATATTTTTGTCTACGCCGGCAAAGGCTTTTCATAAATGGCAGCTGCCGCCTTAAAATTTCCACAGGGTGGCGCAAACAAATGACGAACTCATGTTGAAGGCTCATTTGTTTTATGGCCGGCGCTTAGGCAGGCAGCTGATGTCCCTATCCACTTACCAACTCGCATGCTGGCCCAGTTATTTGACACGCTTTTTAGCAGCCTTAACGGAAACCAAGACAGACGGCTGAGGAGTTGCCATTCATTGCCAGGCTGGTGGAATGCAGCAGGAAGGGGGATTTATTGTACGGACCACATACACAGCCAGTAATACAGTCCAACTTCCTTAAGCCAGGACCCTATTTGCAACTTGAGAAATTCCTGAGAGGTTTTCACAGGCTCAGTGGTACTTAACTTTGAAATATTTAAATATAAATTTGGGTTTAGGAAGTAAAATGAAGTGGCAATACAAAGCACTATTTAAATAATGAAAATATCTTAATATAAAAATTTCAAAATATATTTTCTAACATTTTTTTTGGTACAAAAAACTAGATTAGTTTGTTTTAAGGATGTTTACCTGTTTATCCTCTTTTTGCAAAATATAATTGCCTACTTTTCGGCGGTCTGCCCAAAACGAACTCTTCAAAGGCAACATTGCGGCTGCTTTATCAACTTTATTATGCCAGCGCGAAAAGTGGCAAAATCAACAACAACGGAGTGTGGGAGCTGCGGGGGAGGGTGGGGGCAATGTAGCCAGAGGGGTGATGGCCATAAAGCTGCTGCTCCTGCGCCCCCTTAAGACAGGACTCAACTGCAGGCCGCGACCGTTTTATGAGGCACACAAGAAACCAAAAGGGAAAAAAACAACACACACACAAAACTGTTTCAATGTCTGTCGCCTCTGTAAGCTGCAAGTGTGTGTGTGAGGGCACTGAGAGAAATATTATATATGTTATATTTTACTAAATAAAAAATATTTGGAATATATTTTTGAATTAATTCTTAGGAATATATAAAAACCGAGTCTGGTTTTGAGTGAGAATTTAGAATTGTATTTTATTATTATAATTTATTTTAGATGTTAGAAAATGAGTTTGGTTTGGAATTTATAAATTTCTTTACTTTTCTTTTCTATTATTTCGAATAAGTATTTAATGAAAAGACACTTACAATTTTAATTTACTTTTGAAATTGGTTTTTGTCAACATTGAAATCTTTTTAGAAATATTTTTACTGGTACTATTAAGAGGTTTACTAAATACGTTTATAGCTGCAAATCCTCTATATAATTTTAAATAAATTATATTTAAAGCAAAATTAATTTATGTATACTTATTGAACGCCTTTTAACCCTAAATTTGTGAATGCAATGAGCTAAGATATTAACAGGAAAAAATGTATCCATTTAATTGCATTTCCTACCGTTCTAGCATGAATCTATTATAATATATATCCTTTTTTCCCCCTGTGTCCTGCGCTGCTCGCCTTGTTTATCTCGCTTTTGTTTGGCCTCGTTCAGCCAGACTCCAGCCCCTGCCCCTGCCCCTTGTGACCCCCGCAAAGAGTGTCTTACTTTGCTCGGCTTTTTCGCCGTTTTCGCTGCTTTCGCAACTTCCAGGACGATTTTGTGTGTGCCTGCTTAGTGGTGTGCGCGGCGAGTGTGTGCCTGTGTGCGTTATGTTATGCATTGTGTGTGCATGTGTATCTGTGTGTGGCGATGCGTATTTCGTATTTTCCATTTCGGGCCGCCATCTCGCGCCGCTGAGCGCCTGTTCCGAAATATTCCCAGTGTGTGGGTGTATCGCACACGGACACGTGCCCACGAAGGACTCTGCGAACGAGTGTGTGTGTGTGTGTTTGTTTGTGTGAGCCATGTTGCTGGCAACATATCCTATCCCATATTGGAGCAAAAATGTTGCAGGATAAAGAAGTGCTGCCTGCCTGACGGCCTGCCTGCCAAGTGTTTTCAAGTGTTTTGATAGCGGAGCCCCTAAGCTCCAGGAGATTTTACTCATATGCACACATCATCTCGCCAATTTTAAGCGGCTTACTGCTACTGCGATGATGCCGTGGCTGAATTTTCATTACAAAGCCAAAGGTGAATACAACTCGTAACGCTCCTTCCACTCGGAAAGTATATCCCTTCGCTCCACTCCTGGCAAGTGCACAACTCAACGCAACTTCAAAAGGCAGACGAATTCTATGGCGACTCAAAATGAGTAGCAGGGCAAACACAGATCATATCTTATCGGCAATCATTTTATGAGCAAAATTAATACGCTTCCAGCCAACTCGACTGGCAAATTTTCTAGACGTTTTGTTCGTTCCCCAGGCAACGGCAACAATATATATATATATATATATAATGAGCCTGGGCAGGTGGTGGCAGGAGTGGTATCAAAAGATATAAACGAATAGATACTTTTACACAAAGGGAAAATATAGTAGAGTTATGTAGTATGAGTGGAATTAAGAAATTATGTTTCTCTTATTAGTTTCCTTTGAAAAAATATTCAAGAAACTTAAAATTCTTCCCGTCCGAACGAGTAATTTGTATTTTTACTCCCCCGCAATATTTTTTATTTAATATTTAACCCTTTTTTAATTTATTAAAGATTTAAGCTCTCAATTTCCTTAACTTCCAGCCCCTTTCTCCCGGTGTAATGCCTGTCTCACCACGGGCAACGACATCGTCATGGAAATTCTTCATTAACTCAACTCTCGGGCGCTGAGAGAAAAGAAGTTTATGTTATTAAGCAACATCGAGGCAAAGTGTGGGCGTCGTCGAATGATGGCTCTGCGGGGGCGTGGCATCTAGTAGGCTGTGTTGAAGTGCCAGTGGCAGCAGCTGTTGTTGTAGTAAAATGTGTGTTTTACTTGACAAGAAAGAGATAACGGTAAATGAATATGCAGCAATTTGCACGCCCACATAATGAGCAGGCCGAGGGGCGGGAGACGAAGCAAGGGACTAGAGATTCCGCCGCCGCCGTGGGGCAGAGACTGAAATAATAACAGTGGCAGTGGAAAAGCAACAGCCTCAGCGGCTAAACAAAAGTCGATAAACATAAACCAGGCGCGGTGCTGCAGACGAGCCCCGATAAGTGTGCTACACACTTTCCACACAGGAAACGGAAATGGGAGGAGGGAGGCAGTTAGAAAAAAATATATAGATGTCGCCACATAGACTTTATGCAACAGGAAGTTGGCTTAAATTAAGGACAGAAATGTGCAGGAGTTTAAAGGAGTTTTACATAGAAAAGTATATATTTAAAAAATATTCATAGAATATTTTAAATATTAAATGAGAGCCTTGAATTGTGAAGAAAAGCAAACATAAATAATATATAATCTAGAATTGGTTTTGAACAATTTTAACTTGGAATTTCGCTGCTAAAAGTTATTTTAAATTCAAGAGAATCTGAATGTAAACTCTTTTAAAAGTGTAAAGTCCTCAAAAATTATGTTTTTTAGCTAAAGAAATACTAAAAAGCTAAATTTCCCCCTAGAAATACCCTGTAAATATTTATTCTCAGTGCACTCCCCGAGTGTGTGAGGCAAAAAGTATATTAAAACGATTTTAATTACGGTTGCCAAGACGATGAATGAAAATGTCAACGATGCCGAGGCGTCAGCAGGTGGGCGTTAGCGCCGTCGGGGCGTGCCGAAGGAGTCCGCTTAGCAAAAGGAGTGAAAGAGAGCGGAAGAAGCGGAGACAACTCCTCCTAAAAGCCTTTCGCTGTACCGCTTGCTGTGTGCCAGCAGTGTGTGAATTATCGCACATGCACACACACTGTGTGCCTCCTGTGTGTCCTGTGTCCTGGCGAATAAAAGAGGGATTTTCATTTAGACGCCGTGTCTCTGTTGTTGTCTTTAGCTACTCGACGAAAGTCACTGCCAAGAGCAACGGCAGCGAACTTAAACAAATAAAAGTGTTTACAGCGGATGGGAAAAGGGAGGAAAGGAAAATAAGAGGGAGCTCCTCCTAACTTAGACAAACAAGCTCCATTTCTTTTTTATGAGCCTCTTTTGTCTCTCGCCGCTTTTCCGGTTTTCCCCTTCCTTAACCTATGCTTTTTTTTATACCTTATTAACGCCAGAGCGCTCACTCGCTCCGTGAAAATGAAAAGTTTTCGCGGCGGGCGTGAAATTTTTTTTAACCCACCAAAAAAATAAAAGAGATGGAAAAAGGAACGAAAAAGGAGCGCGCTCGCGCTGATTAACTTGACACGGCCAGGGAAAGCCGCTGAAAAGCAGAGGGGGAAAACTGGTGAAAAATTTGCGGTTTTCGAATGCAGCTGACAGGCAGCACCTGTCGCCGCTGCGGAAGTGTCGACTGCGAATGCAGAAATGCGAAACTGCGACAGCGGCCAGCAAACCGCCGGCGCCGCTTGACATTTCCTTGGCGACGACCAAGAAGCCATCTCGGGAAATGTTTTCGGTTGTGTCCTTGTGTCTCTTCTGTGCGGAGACTGCATTTAAGTGCGCTCTTTATGGCACAGCTTCGAGCTTGATCCGCTGATAGCCAAAGTTTGTCCAGGGACTTATCTTCATTAATTTCCGCTACACTTTTTTAATGCCGTTTAACTCGGGCTTAACCCCGAAAGTATGCTGCGGTGAGTAACTCGATTTGTGAGGGGAAAAGCAGAGCACTTTTCCCGAGGAAAACTTATGCCCTAAATTTGGCCATGGTTTTCCTTAGGGGATTTTACTCTAATTGGAATTTTTGGTTAGGGAAATTTTAGAGGGGTCTCAAGAAAAACGGTTTTTTTATTAAACACTTTTTGGAAAATTTATTATTTTATTTACAATAAAAGCCACTTTATTCTAACAATTAATTGTGAATTATAGTTTATAGAAATAATATTAAAAAACAACTAGAACTTCTTTAACTAATTGGAATTAGTTCTTATAATTATTTTTATTAGTATTTATAAATGAAAGCAAACTGGAAAACCAATGGATTAAACAGAATCCTTGGCTTGAAATGTTTTTATAGATAAAATCCACTTCATTCTTAATGATATTTTAATTAAAATAATTAGTGTCAACTATAATTTATAGAAATTATATTAAAATACAACTAGAATTTCGCCAACATGTTTGATTTTGTATTTTAAATTATTTTAACTGTTTAAAAAACCAGTAAACTAAAAATACCAATAATGACTTGAATTTATTTTGTAGCTTGAACATTTTTAGAGATCATTAATTTTATTTTCAGATATTATTAAATGAGTCTAGTTTAAATAAACCCAAAATAAAATGGTTTAATATAGAGAAACTCTCCCGTATTTATTCACTTCCCCAAAAAAACTCTCCCAATTTACAGCCTTCTCCAAATTAACTTCTTATATCAAAGCTTGAAAACTGTGTTAAACTCGCAACCCTTCTCGGAGATTTCACACCACAGGACGGGGATTATTTTGCATATTTCTATGAGCCGCGAATATTGTTCACAAGCGACCTCGCATGCATTTCAACTCCCCGAAGTATTTAAACTTTTGCGCGAAAGCTGAAGCACTTCACTCCAAACATGTTGACAGCTTAACAGGAAGCCCGCCTCAAGAAGGGAGCAGCACCAGGACATGCCCAAAAAAAGTTGATTCCTATCGCAAGGATCCTTAGATCCTTACTTCCCCCTCAGCTGCGCTTTTCGTCCGCTTTTCCGCTGATAACTTTAAGCAGAACACGGGGCCAGAAAGTGTAACAGCTTTCGTGGCAAAAGTTTGCAATGCATTTTGATGTGCATCGCAGGGCCAAAGTGCCAAAAGGGGGAGCGAATCCTGCTGTTTGAATAATTATATGCAGAAGATGAAAGGAGGACCGAAAGGCAGCAGAGCGAAACAAGAGCCTATGCAATCCTTTCACCTCAAGGCCAGTGACCTTTTTTATTTTTTGTGCACAGACACTGTTTAACAAAAACCCAAAGGTCCGTGCTTTGATCTTAAAAATCAAGCCCCAAAATTGACTCGTAAAAAGGATATTCAGGATATGAAAACAATGCAATTTGCTCACCTTTATCTTAAATGGTTTTCTGGTTCGTTTTTTTTTGGCGGCAATTTTCGTTATGACCACGACTCTGAGGTCCTTGTGTTCGCGTGCGTGTTTGTTTTATTGCCACAATAATCCCAAGGAAAATTCGACACCAAGTTTTCGCATAAAATTCAATTACGATTGTGAACTCATAAATTCCAACACTTGGCCGCCTTTTACGATTTCGCCCTTTGATTTCGCCCAAAAAATGGCAAAGGAATCGGAGTGAATCGCGTGGGGGAGGGAAGAGTGTGCAACTTTTTGTCTGCTGACTGACTACAACTTTGGCTACTTTGTTAACACTGTTATCAGGCCACGACCATGGCAATAAAATTACCCCGTCGCGTCATTAAAAGTTAAGCGTCGTCCTTTTGTGCTAAACTGGCGGATTTGTTAAGTTTTTATGGCTTTCGTCTTCTCCTAACGATGATCTCGCGTTGAGATACGGTTTTTCTAGGGCGCCTTTTTGGGCCAACCTTTGCAGTTGAAAGCGCGCAAGGAACTGTTTATCCTGGCGTTGTGTGCTGGCATTTTTGTCCTGCCAGCGAAACTTGGTAAACGAGCCTGAAACTTGGCATCCACAAAGGCGCCTGCGCTGGATTTCCCCCGTTTGGAGCAGATTGTTTTGTGGACAGAGAGAAAGGGGGGTTGGTGGCAGGCTTCCAGTGGATATGCAACTGGTGGTTGTCCTGCCAATCGTATCCTCAACGAACAACAACAACAGCAATCATGTGTGGCAGTTGTCGTCGTGACAACTTGATTTCGATTTTGATGAGAGCCAAAAAAAAGCATCTTCTTGCGCACTTAATAACATTCTATTTTCCGAATCCCAATCCCTTACATTTCAATTTGAAATCCGACTCTGATCTAATTATGCCATCGTTTAGCACTGCATACTTTTCGGGGCAACTAAAATATCGAGGAACATCTGAAAAAAGGGAAAAGAGAAAGCATTAAGGTAAATCCGCTTACGGGGACACAAAGTTCGTAACTAACAGATACGGATGCGGCGGTGAGATGAAGATGATACCCGAGGGCGGCGCCCATTGTTTATGCAAGCGCATTAAGTCGAGTCTCAGCCCTGGGATACGTCTACGCCGGCAGATTGGCATGCAGATGCACAGATACAGATACAGATATAGGTACAGATACGGATTTAGATACAGTAGTCGGTCCTGCGGCTCACACCCACAGGCTGCTGCAGTAACATGTTGCGGTTTTGTGAGCACCAGATTGACCTGACCATTGCATAAACAAGGCGAACTAACCGCATCTCGGAGGCGGTTCCAGCAGCTGCAACAGTTGAAACCCGAAACGAGCAGTCCTTAATTATAAACACAAAAAGAATTAAAATTAAAGAAGTATCTTGAAAAAGGGAAATGGGAATTTTATTAAATAGTTTAGAAGTGATTTTTATAATAATTTTATAAGTATTTGGTTCAAAGGATATTATCATTTTGTCCTGAAAATATACGAATATAAATATGAATAATTTATAATTTGTAAACTTAAAAAATCTTCAGCTAATATAATTAATATTAGTCTATAGAAATTACAAAAAGGCACCCAAAGCATCGGCAGAGATTACAAAACACACTCAACGGTGTAACATATTTTATTTAACTTTAAAATATTCCCTTAAAAACCCATTTCATCTTTTTTGTCTAAAGTTACTGCCATAATTAATAACCTTTAATTTTTTTCCTGTGCAGCTAAAAGTCATCGAAGCGAGTTAAACTTATTAACGGCACACGAAGGGCAAGTCGTTGTCATGTAATCCAATAGCAGCTACCAAATTGGTATCTCGTATCTCATAGATACGCGCCAGAAAACGTGCACACGTATAAAAAGGGCTAATAAAACAGATAACAAAATATATATAAAAAAGACTAAAGAAAATTGAAACTCGCGTGGATTTTTCGTGATTTTCCATCCACCGCCATGCAATCTCGCTCCTTTTTATTTGCCATCCATTTTATTGTTTATTTAGAGCATTGTTTAGCAGCATATAAACCGTGTCTATATATATAGATATATATATATATTTGCAGTCGGCGCTGATTTAATGGCTGTAAATTGAAATGGAATACGCGAAATGGAAAAAATGTTGGCCCAGGTGAAATCCGTTGAGTTGATTTGCCAAAATGTAAAAATCATATTGAAAAAGTTCTCGCCAAAGAATTTAATGGAATAAAAGTTGGGTTTTGCATTTCATGGTTTTAGGCAGAAAATCCCCAAGCTTAGCTCATCAGTTTTCTAGGTTTTCCAAACCAATTTGATTATCCTTTTTGACAATCCTTTTTCCACATTCTTTTTTTTACGAAAAAGCGGAAGAATATTTCAAGGAACAAAAAATAAAGGAAACATCTGGTTAGGAGCAATATTCCCTAAATTTATCCATCATCTCATATCCTTAAAGGATGCCCCTCTCTCCCGCTGCCATTTTCTGTTTATCTTTCTTGTATCTTTTGCTCGTTTTTGCTTACATTACAAGCGGAAATTTGATTTGTTTCTGATAAATGCCATTTATTTTACTTGTTTAAGTCGACTGTCGGGTAGAGCAGGGTCGGGTCCCTAGCTTGCCGTGAAATTCAATTGCCAAATTGATTCAGCTTTTGCGCTTCCATCGGAAAGCTGCCCCCCGCTTGAGCCACAGATAATTGAATGATTTGAATTTTTATATTGAATTTGGCTTTATACATAGCTGAGCAGCACACGCCCACTTTTCGTTTAACAGCGGACTTTCATCATATTTGGCAGTTGTGTGAAGTCTTTTTTTTTGCGTGAGATTTTTCTATTAAAATGGAAATTGCTGACGAATTGGAAAATTGCTTATCAATTGGCGGCGGGGCATATGCTTCACAAGGATCAAACGGAGGCTAAAAATTGATTTTCCCAAGGCCCCCATAATATTTTTGTTAGCCGGCTGATATTTATGCTGCAATTAAGCATTAAATTAAGTTTTTCACTCTGCAACGAACTTAATTGAGTTGTATGTGTGAATTTCATTCCCATGGAAGGCCTCCCCTTCGTTTGGAATTTAATTTAATCCACTGAAGCGTTACGCCGCCAGAAAATGCATAGCGAATTTTTTTTCTTTTTCGTTCTTTTAATTGCTTGTTGAAGGGAATTAAAGACAACTGCCCGCCCGCATGATGATGTAACAGAACCCTCCTCTATCTGCCATACTTAATGATCTCAGGCCAGACACTATGTCTGAGAGCGAGCTCTACTGTTATCGAAATTCCGAAACTAATGGCAAGGTGCACTCGAGAACCTTTTGTGGTAGAACTCAAGAACAAAGCGCAACTATTACTTATTGGTTCGGGGAAGGCAACTGGAACGGCGCAGAAGGAAAACCCTCTCAAGTGCCACCTTTGTTTCGCAATCGAGTTTCGATTCAAAAGCAATACAAACACGCACTGCGGGTGCCACTTCACCCCATACAAAATGGTAATGGAAATCGAAATGGGAATGAAAATGGGAATGGAAATGGAACCTCTGAAGAAACTGCGTCACCATAAATTGTAATTACCCAGAATTCACGCGACCCGGAGGAGTCTAGGAAGAATAATACCGAAAATAAAGTGTCAAGGGGCGTATGCGGCGACACTTCTCGAGGTTCTCCTTCTCTAGCTCAGCGCCCGCTGGCACCAGGTATTACCGCCTGCTGGTTAAGAGTCTTGCGGGATCTGACTAGGGATGGGTGAGAGTGAAAAGCGATAGTTATTGTAACCGAACAACAAAGATTAAGTTAAGTTAACTTCAGCAGGCACTTAGAGAGGAGAGAGGAGTTTTAAAGGATCATTTCCCGGATCAGTTATTCTCAAGTAAATTCCCCCTTTTATCCAAAAACATATCTAGCTTCGTACTTCACGCTCCCATCCCTAATCCCCCGACGACAAACATGTGTCACATGACCTGAAGACTTTTACAAATGAATTAGGCCAGTCCATCGACGGCTGCCCAGAGCGCAGGCGCACAGCTTGAGGTCGTGGCAGAAACATAAAGCGAAAAACTTCATGCCAGACAAACTGACGCAAACCACATGCTGACTTTTTCCAATTTTCCACGGCTGCCCCCATACGAAAAACCCGAATGTGAAAGAAAATACACCCGGACTTGAAAAAGAAGAGCATTCCAAATGCAAAACGTGTGGCGACCGACCCTTAAACACGTTCGCATGTGTTTGTCAGCTGTCCCAGAATCAGACTCATCATCACAGGGGAAACTGCCTTCGAGGCGCGCAACAAATGGTTTAAAATTAATAACAAAATACAGTCGCTGACAATAATTGAAGTGTGACATACTTTTAATGTGATTACGAGAGTCAAAACTTGCCTCGAATACTGCTGAGATTACAAAGCGGAATGATGTGTCAGCGGCAGCAAAAGCTAATTAGTTTTTCCCCCTTACAAGACAGCGATGAAGGAATTACAATGTGTTGTAAACACACAAATGGAGAATTTTTCTTAAATTTAACAAGCTAATTTTGTAGTAAGTAAGAGGTGACACGATTGACTCTAGTTAAAAGTCAAGAACAAAAGTAAAGTGGCATAAAATCTATTTGAAAACTATTTCCAAAATGCAATTCCCTAAACGACTGTCACTTTCAGCTACCACATCGTAAAACTAAATCGCACCTTGGCCAGGTTTTACCTGCTGGGGAAAAAGTCGGTTAGCAAAGGCCATATCAATAATTCGGAACTTGCGGCGAACATAAAAGTCAAGAACTTAATTTCCAGCTGCTGTCATTTCGTAAAAACAATATTCTGTTTTATGACTTTTTCGAGAGTAGAGTGGAAAGGGAGGGAGAAGAGTGCCATGAACAACTTTTCGATATCCGTGGCTATATCCGGTCTCTGGCGGCTGCCACTTTGTTGGCTTTGTGTGTAAAGTCGCAGCTTAAAGCAAATAAAATGCGAATGAAAATGTATTTTATGCATGTTGATGCTGTCGTCAGTGCATTGTTTTTGCAGGGACAACAGACACACACTAACACACACCGTTTCACCTGCACACACAATCCACCTTCAACAGGATTGTGGAAGGGGCACACGTGATGTTTGCCTGCCAAACAAAGGAAACAAAAAGCGAAATGCTTCTGCTGTAAACTGCTTAGCTCTCAAGGAAGTAGCTGCAAGGCCGAGAGACAGTGTCCCCGAAGAGCTCAAGCCCTAGGATTGTAAGGATTGTATTTGGATTAATTCGGAGAAAAGGAAAGAAGCCTCTTAGGCTACAAGTTAGTTAAACAGATCAAGGCATTAGCCAAAATATTTACTTTACATTTCCGGTTGCTAAAACTGATAAGTTCAGGAATAACTTCTACAATTTACAGGATTTATTCTTTTTACTATAAATTATTTTTCTTTTAATAAGAAGCTGATTTCAACCACTGTCTCCATCTCGTATCTGAGGCTTATCAGGTATCTGCAAGATCTATTTGCGGTTATCTTGGTCTTGGTTTCGGTTTAGTTTCTGTTTGGTTTCGTGTGCCTCTCTCGGTTGGTTGTTTATTTGTTTGCATGTCGGAGCAACCGAGACGTGGACTTGGAACCGTTGTTCCAGCCAGCATCAGCGTTTACATTTGGCCCGGGAGTTGGGCAAATAAAGTCGTTAAGCGGAAGCTGGAACTACGACTGAACTCCGGGAACGGGAGGAACTGATCCGAGTAGCGTGAAGAGGGGTAGAGAAAGATATACAGATACAGGCGGCAGACCAAGTAGCAACTTGCATTATCTTGATGGCCATGGCTGCCACGTTGTTGTCGCCTCCTGGCCTCGCTTTTTCGTTCAGTTAATGCTGCCAATTCCGGGAGCAGCATACCAACTGACATGATAAACAAGCTAAACATGCCAAAAGCTGTCCTGGCCACTGGGGCAAGCAGTGGTGTGGCACGGCGAGAAATTGTCACTTAAATTGGGGGTTTTTAATGGGAACATACAGGGAGGTTTTTGGGTTGGAATTTGAAAGAATTGTATAGAAAAATAATAAAATCATGAACCAAATAGAATGCTAATTGTGTTTTGTTTATAAATTCAGAAATCTTTCGATTTTTTGTATGATATCCTTGAACCAATTAGACTCTGGATTACATTTTGTTTATAAATTCAGGAATCTTAAGATTTTTTTAGGATATCCTTGCCTTACTTCACCACCTTCTTTAACAATATTTATTCTCCCTTTCTAGTGTCATTTTAATTGTAATTAATTTAATTACAAGTATATAGACTTTCAGTAATTTTAGGTGTTCACATTTTTCCCTCCGTGAGCAGGTCCTCTTCTTGTACTTGCTCCATTCTCGGCTGACAGCTCTTTTTTCCTGTCTGTCTGTGTGTCTGTCGCTGGTTTGCACATTTATCCTGTTCCTGTTAGTGACACCTCCTTTGTCGCCCCCTGTTTTGTCTGCATGTCACTCTTCATTCGCCGCCCCCAACCCACCACCAGCTTTCCCTATGTGAAATTCAAAGCAACTGCTTGCATGTCCCCCATATTTCCCCCCACACACACACATTTGCTTAAAACGTGGAAATTGATTTTCTATTTTGTTGCTGGCGAGTTTTCCTGCTAGTTTTTTTTTCTCCCCACTCTTCGCTTTTCCTTCTGCGCGATTGTCAGTGTCAGCTACACGTGATTGAGTCTTATCTTTAGTTTTGTCACTTCAATGCTGGCAGCTACTTTAAATGTCAGCACTCGATGGGAGACCAGGAGGAACGACATCCCCCCGGCGACCCTCATCCGAATCCATTTACCAACACGTGCTGTTTGGCGAATTTTCCGTTTTCCAGATGAAAACCAGGGGAAGGTGACGGTGGTATCTGGTATCCCTACTGCAGTGTCAAAGGGGCTTAAAGGCACTCCCCTCTTTTTCGTGTTAAGTGCAACACATGTCGGCACTTTGTTTTGGGATTTGCTTTAGAGCTTGTTTTAAACATTTCTGATAATTTCCAAAGGGAGTGCATAAAATTAGTGTTAGCTAAAGGGGATGAGGGAATTATTAAGCTATGTCCTAGAGTTACTCAGAAAAAACATTTTAATTTCTGATAAAATCATTATTTATTGAATACATTTTAAGGTTTTTAACATATTTTATTTGTTTCTAGTTGCTCTTAAATTACCTTAAAGCACCTGACATTACCTCAAGTTTCCCCTCATCTCTGTTGATTGTGGGAGTCCCATTCCCCCTGGAAAAAAATCACTTTCAAACAATTTTCTTGAAAAATATTTGCTTACACATCAACAGGAAGTGCTTTTCCTTCCTGCCTATGATTTTTTTTTTTTTTTGGCCACCACAAAGTTTGTTTAAGCCTGGCCCAAACCAAAAAAAAACAAATATGCAAAGACATCGCGACGTAACGCAATTTTTATGCCGCGTCCGTCGTTTGTGCCACCCTGGGAGCCATTAACGAGGGCCGACTGTTGGCCCACTTGCGCACATTATGCCTCAAATTTATGTGATTAATAAATTTCCATAATTTTCGTATACAACGGACGAATGTCCTGTCTGTCAGCAAATTTCAGCGCCACAACCCCGGCCTCCTTAAATTTTTTTTTTTGCTTCCTTCGTTAATGGCCGCCGAGATTGTCCCAGATGAAAATTAAAGATTTTTTCTGTTAAATGCCGGAGCCCATTCTCGGTTCGTGAGGGGTATTAAAATAAATATGCACGCTTAGTTCTTGGTGGCTGAGCAAATGAATAAAAATTAGTTTGCAGACCATAAAAAATTAGGCCAGCTTAAGGGATATATCCCACGAGAAGGGGCGAGGCCAGGACGAGCTCTCAGTGAAATTTATGACAGCTTACGCACAATGCATTAATCCTGGCAATTGTGTGCGATTTTTAATGCTAGTTAAATCGACTGAAAATGACAGTTTAATGATTGACATGCGCCGCGGTTGCCACTGTACAGTGAACCCCGTTCGGGGACATCCTTTTTGTACCGAGTAGTCGTGGGGGTTGGAAGGGTATGTTAGGATTTGGGATGAGGGTTTGGTATGGAAATATCCTCATTTAATTATAAAAAAAAAATATATAAAAGTAGCCAAGATTATACGATTTTGGGTAAATTTATCCTGTGTTATAGTAAATATTACAGATACAGGAGATTGTAGAAACTATACAAAATTAACCCTTGTATTAACACCAATATCCATCCAATATTTCTGCTTTATGTTGGGTATTCAATAGTCGAGGCTTTTCATGGTAATTGTGCTTTTTTTCTGCCTCCGCCGGGTTCATGAAACGTTTCAAATGAATGTCAACTGTCTGTCTGTCCGCCCGAATGACGAATACACTCGTTAAAGGGCATACGCCGGAATGAGTCCGGCGATTCCGTAATTTGTGGAGCGGAACGCTGCGTCAGGGGGTTAGTCGGGCAACTCGGTATCCCGGTGCTCCCGGAGTCCGGGTTTCTGGGTTCTTCACATAGTTGGACAGTCGAGACCCCAGCACGCCCACTTGTCAGTTGTCAGTGGCACAAAAGCAGCTCCGTACATCGTCATCGTCATCGCCATCGTCAGCGTCATCAGCATCAGCATCGGAATCAACATCAACATCAATGTCAATGTTTATGACAGGCGCAGAGGATTAGCGGGTTACCCATTCGGAACCGTTTTAACCCTCCGTGTGGGTGCTCTTCTTGGGCAGGGGAGAGTTTGGAGTTATGCGAAATGCGCATTGCTCGAATATGTACACTCGGAGAAATTAGCATTCGATGCGGTTGAGTAAGCTGGAAGCGTTCGGCTCTGTTGAATTCAATTTATGATGCATCGCAGGGGATATTTGATATTTTGTGAGATAGTGGGTGGAAAAGGTATAGGTTTTCATCTAAAACTGTGGTATTTTTTTGAATGTAGAAGAACTACAAGGAGTGAGAATGATTAGCAAGTGTTTTTGAGTAAAAATGTAGTATACAATTTAAAGAAAATAATTTATAACAATAAAAGTTCTATATTTTTTGTACTCTCTTTTTCTCTTTGATATTTACAAAACCCTTTGTGATCTGTATTATTTTTTGTTCAGATGGTTAAACCTTTTAATCCATTTTTTAATTTAAATTTTAACAACTTTTTCGATTGATTTACGATCTGTTTTATATATTTTCTCAATCTGTAGCTTCAAGGTTCTCCTCTGCATCATTTACTGTCTCCATTTCGAGCTCTTCCCCCGACTGCATTGCGCTTGTCAATCAGCGCCCCTTGTTGAGAATGACGAAAAGTGCATAATGTGGGGGTCACATACTCCTATATGTAACCCCGAGGGGGGAGTGGGGAACGAACTCAGTGGGTGTGGGGTGTGCAATGTGTGTTCAAGTGGCCTGCGGAATAAATCATGCGTGCTGACCAAACGACCTCCCACCACTGAATTCCAACTTCAGTGGACTGCGGACTACAGACGACAAATGCGACCACACTTGAAGCAGCATTAAGCGAGGAAGTAACGAGAGTTCAGGACCCACACAGAAAAAAATAAAGATAAATTATTTACTATTATAAAATATGCGAGGAGGTTAAGACTACAATTTTATAGAAGTTATATTAAAAAGGGAGAGGAAAGCAGATATATTTATTTATAATTTGTAGACACAACAAGACTTGTGATACTTACTTTAAAAATTACTAGTAGAGCTTCTCGTACCAAAGTAATATTTAATTGATTAGAAATTATTTAATATACAATTTCAAACCAATTTTAAAATAAAACTTGTACAAAATCAAGTCCTATATAATTTTCTTTGTGCACTCTGCGTAATATTCTCTACCTCCTCTTCAATTCCCGCCTCAATCATAGCTGACTGATCTTATTGTTGATAAATGCTGCATTTCATTCACTGTACAACCCAGAGTCTCAGTCAGAATGCTCAATTGTTGTCTGTATGTGGCATTAAAATTCGACAAAAACTCACTTGAGACAAATTGTGAATATGTTTCAAGAGGGGAAGAGCAGCAGCATCGTCTTGAAGTGCGCTTAGCACAAATTTCTGTTTTGTTATGGAAAATGTTTTATTAGCAGCCGGAGAGATGTAGAGATGATTCTCCTCCTGGGGAGGTTGCTTGGAAACTGTCGCGTAGGCGTTTGATTCGAGCCGCTAGATGAAGATTAATTGCGTTCCAAACACAAAAAAAAGAGGCCAACGGGGAGGTCACTCCACCTCCGATTCGTTCCCTCTGATCTGTTATAGGAGCCACAGTGGTATCGAGTTGCAAAGCCTGTTAACTGGAGCGGAATAAGCTTGCAACATTTTAGAGAGCTGCACACGGGGTTACCTTTGACGACAGTGATGACATAATCTCATCGCGATATGGCGACCGTGAGATAAACATCACCGAGGTATCATTACAAGGGTCCAGCGAGAGATTTGCAGTCATGGCAACGTGCGGGGGGGAACCACATCTATTTCGAGGGTTGGAAAAGTCAGCCAAGTGTAAAACAAGCCGAGCAGCACACGTGGACAGGACACACGCCGGTTTTTGGGGGGCGGACAGAGACTAGCACTCACTCACTCACCATCCCGGCAGTCAACAGAAATTATAATAACAGTAATTACCAGCAAACCAACAGACCATCAGGGTCCCCGGTCCAAAGGGGAAAGTACTCCGGGAAAACTTACGTGTTTCCTACAATCAAATTTATAACTCAAGTGCAGGACACCAACCCCACGGACACAAAAGCAACAGGAAGTGGATGTGGCAATCCAACCGCAGTGCACTTGACAAAGGAAATTCAATAAAAAATATTAATCGTATGATAACCAAGACTTGATTTAAAGATTTTTAGTGATTTTTTCGGTATTTATGATTCAAAATAATTGCTGTATCATGTGCATTTTATTTCGAAGTTCTTTTTAAGGAAAGTTAGTCATACATTTACAGCCCTCTAATAAATTTTCTTCTCTTGAAAAGTCCTCAATAATATACATATTTTGTATATAATTAAATGAAGATGTTCATTCCAATCTTCAGTCTTCTACTTCCTCGCTTAACGCTGCAATTATTTTTATCTCTGTACAGAAACAACCCCAAGGGGAAGGATTCGATTTGAGCTAGGAATAGAAATCGGAGTCTATATAAAAGTTAGTTGCATGTTTCGCTTGTTGCAGTTGCGCCGTTGATAAATGAGGCCACGTGCCTTATCAGCCGGGAATATAACAAGCAGCGGACGTTGGATATGTAAAAATAGAGCTGCCCTTCCTCGGCCGGAGAGGGAGAGATCACGTAGAGCCCCCCTTGAAAAGCCGGCGAACCATACCCCTGATTATGCAGCCGGGCAAAATAGATGCGAGCTGAACACGAAAAGCAATTTGTAAACGACAAATGCAGACGAGGGGCGAGTCGCGGGTCGGCCACTAATGTGGCATGCAAACACACAAAATGCATTCAAAATAACGCCAATAATAATAAACTCGAATCGAAAGTGCAAACAGTGAACTTGCCAAGGAGACAAATTGCCAGAAAAGTGAAGTAACCCTCATCTTTAAGTCCACTGGGGGAAAATTCGGTGAAATTTTGTTTCTAAAATAAATAATGTGTTATGAATATCAAATTAAATTTATTTAAATATTCTACTATTCAAATTGAATTTGTAAATATATAAACAACACTTGAAATATATTTTATTTGAAATTAAAATCAAGCTTAATATGATAACGAACCTCAAAAAAATATGTAGAAAATTTTCCAAGAACTTTTAGTTATTTTTTTCAACAGTGAATCCCCTGAAGAAGCCCTTGTAAGCTGCGGGCATCCGCATCCCCAGGGACTTTGGTTACTGTACCGCAGGATATTCTATCGCGTCTGCTCTCCTCGCCCTCACAGGGCTCACCTTTTATCGGGCTTTCATCAATTTGATGGTCTTCTTCTGGCGTTTTTTTCTATTTTACCAATTGCACAAACCGCGCGTGTCCTGAGAACGTTTTGAATTAATTTAATGCCCCGTGCCCGCCGCCAGATGATGGCCCAAAAGACCATGTCGCGTCAACATCATAATTCAAAAACTTCATTCGAAAACATGACGTTTTCATTTCGGCACGCGTCCCACCCAGAAGGAAAGTGGAAAAAAAAAGTTCCTTTCATTCATTCAATCGCCGGAGGGTTGAAAAAGTTCTGAAACGGTGTGAAACTCGCCAGCGGCGCTTGCATAATCATAATTTCATTTTGCCTTTAAGTGCTGAGAAATTGTGTTTATGTTTAGTTTAATTTGCAGTTTTCAGCCGACGACGAGGGTGAGGACTAAATGGGGTTCTGTCATGCAAAAAAAAAAGCAAAGAAATAGTGCCAGCTAAGAGGGCTAAGAAGGGACTTGAAACTATTTTTTAATGAGGCCTCAAAATATGAAGCCAGACAAAAATAAATGAAAGAAAATGCTGAGTAAAACTATTTTATTTCCATAAATTTATGTCTAAAGGGGCTGCTACTTGCATTTATTTTATTATTATATATCTTGAATATATAAAATAAATATTTAAAATATTATAAATTCAAAACTAATCATTTTAAATGTCAAACATAAATTCCCAAAGTGTAAAAACTGCAACAAGACCCCCGCCCATTCCAAGACCATGGCTTTTAGTGTCCTTTTGGCTTAGTCCTCTGTCAGGCATGAAATTGCAGGCCAGAGCCGTCGCCATATAGGGTTGAACCAGACAGAGTCCTGTCTAGTTTGGTGGTTTCTAATAGACCTGATTGATGACTCAGCCGGTTGGCATATGTTCCGCCAAAAGTTTAAGCCCGGGGAGCAGCTGCTAAAAGCAGCCCGCCGAAGAGCCGCTCCCCAGGGACCTTAAGCTTTAAACTTAAAACCAAAAATAAAAAACAGAGAGAAAAAGCTGAGGCTCTAATGCCACATAAGCTGCCATTAAGGCGTAGCTGTCAGATCCACACGCTCACCTTCCCCGCGAGACAGCCATTAAAAGTGAATAAAAATCAATTTAATAATTTAAGCTAAAGACTTTTTCAATTAAAGGCGGTGACAGGGGACCGCAGACGCAGACTTAAGCCGCTGCAGGACATCGTAGTCGGCAGGACACCTTTTATGACTGTGCGCGGGGGTGTGGTCAGTCGGCAGAGATGAGGCAGTGGAGCGGAAATCGAAACCAATAAATTTCACAAGTCTGGGAAATTATGAAAATCCTAATTGAAGCGAAGAGAGTCTATATAAATTTCAAGGATGTGCAGGTTCTCTCGTCCCTCTTTGTATCGATTTACCTGACCTGCAAAGAGGATATAGTTTTATGGAGGCGTTGGCTGCTAATGGCATTTCTAATTGGTGGGCAGGCGGCTATTTTTCTTGGTACAATAATGCGGGTTTCCTTTGATGAGATCCTAGAACAGGACACACACGATTGAAGATCTCTATAAATGGTAGCCTTGAGAGAACTTCAAGGCTAATTATGGGTCGTTTTTGATGGTGTAAGCCTTAAGAAGTAAATAGCTTGCTTATTGTCAACCTTCATAGAATGTAGTTTTAGTTCAAGGAATATAAAACATAATACTTTCATATTAATAAATCACAAATTACATTTAAAATCTCCAATAAATCAAACTATATTTGCCATTCAAAACAAAATGCAATCATGTATTTATTGAACCCCATTCACAAGCTCCTTCTTCAATATATATTTGCCTACCGCTTCAAATTGGAGCTGTCAATTTTTTAAACACCAAAAATCTAGATATAATGCTTGGTTTTCCCGCAAAACTTTTATCGAAAAGGCTGAGGGAAAAAATGCGGGGGAAAATCAGCAAATAATAAGCAAAGTGTCGCGCTTGATTTATGTGATTTGTTTGGCGCTGCCTTTCGGTGTGTAGGTGCCAGGACTCGTGTGGGTGTGTAAATGTGCCTTTAATGGCGCTTTGTCATCATCAACATTTGTCCTTGCGCCGAGTGCGTAGCCGGCAGGCAACAGGATATGATTTATGTCCACCATTTCTAGGCGCCCACATACACATATGTGTGTAGTTTGCTGTGTGTGTGCTTTTTTTTGGGTGACATTTTTTCTTTTGTGAAAGAAACCACAGAAAGCCGCAGCTAACTTGGCTTACTGTCTGAACTTTTTCCGCCTTTCTGGCATTGGCCTAATGACAATTTTTCATATGATTTGCTGGTTCACGGACTTGCCCGATTTCCAGATAATAGAGGGAAAAAAGTCCCAGCTCCTAATCATAATTTATATACACTTTTGCTTACACTTATTGTTGGCTGGGCTGTGTCTTGATTTATGCGATTGCCAACTGAATGTTCATCTGATTCGATTTTAATGTGGTCCGCAGGTCCCATGGACTCCTAATGATGGTAGAAGTTTTTGTGATGGACTTTGATTTGGACCCTCGAGAGCTGCATTGACTGGTGATTGATTCGATGGCAGTCGCCGTCTTAGAAATGCATTTTTCTTGATTTTCTCGAGTCGTAAATCATATTTCTCTTGACATTTCAACCCGCTCTCAATTGCAATCTTCTCGAGGAGGAGACTTTATTTTGTCTCATTGTTTACATAAGCCAATTTCATTGCAATTGAATGGCAAGCCAATCAATCACAGCTATGCCACGACTTGGCCCAGAAAACAATGAGAGCTGGATAGTTTTTTGCAATTGAAATGCAATCTGCGACGGCGACGGAAGAGGAATCTCTGTCCGGGTCAATAAAGTAATTGAGACTGGCGTCGCGCTGGCGGAGTGTGAAGGACGAGGGGCGGGAGGATAAGCAAACAAACCCGAAAAGGGTTTGCAAATGGATGCGGGCTCTGCATTTATGCAAATGATATAGAGCAGTCCATACACAATCAGATACAGTTAGCCGTTCGGAATTAAGTGGGAAGAGCGGTGGGAGATGACAGAGTGACAAAGGAAGTTAAAGGAAGAGAAGGTCCTTAAAAATAAGTCATTATTTACTGAACAAAGTAATGAATTTATATAAATATTTACCATATATATAAAACTGTTTTAAGATGACATTTTAATACCTAAATATAATATATAATTTTCCCCTTATTCAGTATTGCCAATATGCAATCCCTTCGCTCACGCTGCCACCTCTATCTGTTGTTATTTCATTTGTGGTGCCATTGGGATGACTGAGTGACAGAGAGTAAACAAAATATTTACACAGGGGCTGTGAAACCAGCTCTCATTTAAAAGACATCAACAGGAAAAGGGTTAAAGCGATGCATTTGAATTACCAAAATAAACAAGGAATACGAAAATACTTTAGAGCCAGCGATCGTTGGACTAAAGGGGTTAATTGGACCGCTTGCCATACAGCAAATGTATCTGAGGGATACTGCTGGCTGACTGACTGACAAGTCCCTCGTCGAAGGTCTCCCTCTCTCTCTCTCTGCTTATGACAGCTGCCTGAAAGTTTTCTCGTGTTCCCAAAATTCAAGAGGAATTATGATTGGGGCGTCGGTTCATTAACTCCATGACGCTTGGTATTTTCTTTTAATTTACTCGCAGACAGCAGGCAGCATTGTTATGGGCCGCCTGCTGACGGCACCATTTAAATTGGCCATTGTGCCAAAGGATATGGCAGATACATACCGATACGCGCAAATGAAATACAGGTAGTCCTGCGATCCTGCAGCTGCCCTGAAATTGACTTTCCTGACTCTGATTGTGTGCGCTGCATGTTGCGGTTGATACAAAGGGAGAACTCATTATTTCTCGTTTTGTTTTCCATTGCAACGTCATTAACGGTTGGGTTCCTAGCCTGCTGCTCCCATAAATTCCCTCGGGCTGTGCCAAAAACATTTCATTTCGGGTCTAGGTCTCGAGTCGAGTCCTTGAATGCGACAATGGGACCCAGCCAGGACTCACCCATCATCCCAGACAGCGGCGCTCTCAACATGTCCAGACAGTCAGGCACTTCTTTTTGTTCCCTTCTCTTAGTTTTTTTTTGCATTGTTCCAGTTTTTGGCATTGTTTCCGAATTTTTTCCACTCGCCGGGCAGCAGCCTTGAAAATTTGGGAAAAATAGCGAGCTATGGCATAGGAAAGGAGTCTGCAATCGCAAGGACATTCTCATTGCTTTCCACTTGAAAATCGCATTAAGCGGATTTCGCTGCGCGTCTTACGTGTATTTTTTTCTTGTTGTTCTGTTCGAGGAGACTTAGTGAAAATCTGGGATACATGTGACATTTTGCCGAGGATTAGGTCATAGGTGAGTCTGATGGGATAACAAGAGGCGTGTGTGTGTGTGGGAGGAGCTACTCAAGAAATCTCTATACACAAAGACATCTTGCAAATCAGGGAAAGACCCAAGGAAACTTTTCCTTTTGCTGGGCAAACAAATCATCAAACTAAGTCAAAGTTCACTTAATTTCACTAAAAGGTCCGTTTGCTGTGGGGTCCTTGAAGATAACTCAATTTCCACTGATTACCCTCATGACTCACATCAAAAAGGGGGACTATCTACTGCTGCATCTTCTTTGCTTTTTTTGTTTCTGGAAATATATATGTGTATATATTTTTATGTCTAAATTTCATTAATTCCAAACAAACAGGAGGCGCCCATATCGAAAATTACAAGTCGCACTTCCTGCGCAGGGAACGAGAAAAATATCAAATTACATCCTCATCTCTGCTCATATTCAAATGTTCGGGGATGAGTGGTAAAAGTCTGGTCCTGGCAGCTGCTCTGAGGGCCCGAGACTGGGCCATTAATTTCCCGGGGAAACGGGCAGGGCGACGGGCACTAAGTAAAGGATAACAAGCCTAACGACTGCACATGTCTTCATCTTGATTATGGCAAACGCACACTTACCTCTCAGGACTCTCAGTCCCTTGTAAATGCACCTTTAAGGGTCGCGCCCGAAAGTCGCGACAGGGGAAGGGGGGGTGTCCTCTGGTGTCCCGTCTCGGTTTCAGTCTCCGAGTTCGGGGCACACAGATATTTTTTATGCTTAAGCTGCAAGTGTGACATTCTCACTTGGCCATGACACCTACTGCGCCCGGAGCCCTCGCATCCTTTTTCGTTTCCTTTTGAGAAATTGTCACACATTTGTTCTTTCTCTGGGAAATATTACACGAGTCCCCACGAGCCCCTCCTCACTCTTTCGCTCATTTCTATTTCTTTTGATTTGTGTTCCCATCTTTTGTAGTTCATTAATCTTGGTCGGGTTTTCCCCGAGCTAGATGAAATTTCCAAGCTCATACGGAAAAATTGGGTCACTAAGGCAGTCGTTACTGGGCAAGTGGCGGTCATTAAGAGCCAACAATCAAGGGTTTCTCTAATATTGTATCCCGAGGGGAGAAAACTAGTAAAAAATGGAAAGAACTAAAGATTAAAAAATTAATTAGGAAAAGCGCTATGAAGAAGTGTTTTGTACAGCCAAAAATTAATGAAGAATGCTGGAGGAATATAAATGAATTATTTAAAATCCTAAACTCTCAGTTTTCACAGTTTCTTGCAACTAAAATTTTCTATGGTGCAAGTTCCATTAATTTTCAAACTGTAAACCCCAAAACTTATTCAGAAAAAGTACACCCCTCAATGCTTTGACATTCGAATAATGATTTGTAACCTCTGCGGCGCTATCATCCAATTTTAAATCTGCTATTTCCCTATCGTTCCGGCATAATCGCAAAAATTTCGGCAAACCCTCGAGAGTCCTTAAAGCAGGCTGCCGGCAGCTGTTCGCACTCTCGGGATGCTATCTCCTACCGTATCTCTTGACAACCCAAAACAAAGGAAAACGGCACCTTCTCTCTATCATCTATCAGATTTTCCGATCGCGATAACGCTTCACTACTTCCGGGCTGGGAAAAATGGAAAACTGGCAAGGGGCTCTATAAAAAAAAGGTTCATAACCGCAGGAACGCCACTTGGGCTTGGGTTCTTCACGGTACGAAGTTTTCCAGTTTACCATTTTAATGGGCATGAAAAACCGAACCACTCCGATTCGTCGTCCTCGCTGCTATCAAAAATACACATAGTAAAAAAAAAAAAAGAAACCCTCGTACGCCAATTACGATTTATTTGTCTGTTCTGAAGTGCAGAGGTAAATAAAACCCCGATCCTACCTCCATAATGCATCGATCCGAGGTCGTGTTCCACCTTATCGAGCACTCTGCTCTCTAGTTTTTTTTTGTATTTTACTTTTGTGGTTGATTTCTGTAATGCGGTTGCTGTGCATAAATTTATTCGTTATGCTTCGGGAGAAACAGGGTCACACTTTGCTATCACAAACTGGCATTTTGTCACGTTTTTTATGGGTTTTCCTCGGCTCAGGCACTTTAAATGTATCGTGCATCCAAATATGCTCATTTGAGGCGCACTTGGTCCGGGTCTTGGAATCGCCGGAGTGCGGAGTGCGCCTCTCTCTTCTTTTTTAGTAATTGCCGTACAGGAAATTAGTTATTCATGTTGGGTTTGCGCTTAATTTATGCATCGCTATAATTGTTTGTGCTGCTGGAAAATCGTTTTCATTGTTCGGAACGGAAAGTTCTCGTTAATGTGGGCGTTATCAGAATCATTACGTCGAGGGAAAAAGAAAACAAACACCATCCAACGAGGGGAAAAAACTCCACATTTGATATGTAACGAAACGTGTGAGAAATTCCCAAAATGCAGCGGGCTTTAGTCTTCATTTTTTATCAGAAGAAATATGGTAGACTCCGCCCTATTTGGGAGAAAAAAGTTAAGTGAAAGAAACTTTGCTGACGTTTGATAAATGACTGATTGATCGGGAAGCGCCAGTTTGGAACTATGGAAAATCGGAGATTTCTTCGGGGCCAGACACCCAAAGCCATGTCAAATAAAATTATCGCCGGGACAAGTTAATGTCCTATAAAATATGAATACCAAAAACTTGGAGCTAAATCAAAACACAAATTAACAATGAAAATTATTCAAAATGCTTTGTGTTAGCTCCCTCCCCCTCGAAAAAAAATAAACCCAAAATGATTTATGACAATGGGGCGGGCGCAAAAATAAAAGGGGGGAAAACAACACGAAAAGAAAAGCCGAAACGTATAAAACGAGAACAGAAAACATTGAAAATCAACCAAAACGCAAAGCGAAGCAATTAAAAACAAAATCCGTTGAACTTGCCGGCAGTCGTAAACCGAAAAACTGGAGAAGGAAAAATGGATCCAAACACCAGGGCCCCGAAGGCTTTGACAAGAGCAGAAAACAATTAAACTACGATTTAATGGTTTTCACACATAATTCGGGGAGTCTTGTATAAAATAAAGGATTATCTAAGAACCTAAAAACCGAAACACTTGGAGGAGACAGAAACCGCATACCAGACCACCCCTAACAAATAATTTATAAAACATAATTGCTCTTAAGTCACTTGAGAATCGGTCCGGGGATAAGAGAAAAATGTGGAAAATCTTAACAAAGATCCCCAAGCCACACAAAGACACCGCAGGCGATGCGTTTTTTTCAATGGGATAATATTTTGGAATAATGATTCGAGACGCTCCAAACCATCTATAACTACGTTTTTAACACTTGCCCCGCGATCCACCGACCGCCTGTCGAGCCCAAGACCTGTCCCAGTCGATAAATATACATTTACGAGTATTTTCCTTACGCGCTGCGACTATAAATTAAATCAGGGAAAACCAAACGGCCCGAACACGGCAATAACAAACAGAGAAATCCGAGACAGAGTCCTCCTCTTCCGTAGGCCATTTATTGCTCTCAATAATGAAGCCATTACTGCAGTCAATGCGTAAGTGCAAATGGCCATTAAAAACAATTTAAGGGGCGGATCGACCCATTTTCCCGGCGAAAGCATTTAGAAATATTGCAAATTACTGCAAATAATTGACAAACATTAAGTGCCGGCGGAGGCGGAGGGAGTGTCCTGACGAAAGCCAACAGCTGGGAAAATTTACACACAGCACTCGCTGGGAAAAATCAAATGCTCTTTGAAGACGAAAGAAAAATCCCAGACATCGGCCCAAAATTGATGTTATTGTGATGACAAATCAACCTCGGGAAGCTGGAAAAGCTTTCTATCTAATGAAACTGCAATTCACAACGGAGACGCAGGACTTTCCCAGCTGCTCGTGTCAGGGGAAGGAGGGGGCTGCACTTGATTTATGTGCGAGGACTCGCCCATCGAAAATGCTTTCTCATCGATACCGTGGAGCGTGTACAATGGGATGCTTTATTAAATGCTGCAACCGAATTCAATTTTCGCAACTGTTGCCAAAATATCAGCTTAGCTAAGTGGAAGGTCAATTGCACGGTGAAGGGAATTGGGGGAGTGCTTGTGCTGTGCAGGGCGGAAAATTTGAACATTTGTTAAAGCGACTTATTAATGTTATAATCTAATTATAAATGGCAGCTCGGGCTCTGATTTCGGGCTACACATAAAAAATAATTTGCTCGGGAGGGTGCAAAGTGCGGGTAATATTTCTATAGATTCCCTTTTTTTTCGAGGGGAAAAATATATAACCAAATATGGGATTAATTGTAAGCTGGCTATAGGTTTCGCATAAAAAAGGGATTTTAGTTTGGATTTTAGTTTGGATGATTTATTGAGGTATATTGTCCAGTATTAGCTGCAGCTGTTGGAAAAGTTATTTGCTTATTTAGGCAGTAAAAAGGTATGTCATATTAATATATATAAATAAAATATGTTTTTATTTAGGTTTCTAAAGAATGTAGTTAGGTTTGGTAGAGGTTTTATTTACGTTCCTATTACCTTCCTATTAATTATGAAAAAAAAAACTGCATTCATCTACCACTTCTCTCATCTAAAAACAAATTTTATAACTATTATTCCGACAAAACCCGACAACTTTTCGCCACTCACCGCAAACAGTTTCAATTAAGTCGAAACTCGAAACTGAAGCTGATTTTGGTCAAGCCACAGAAACTGCCGGCGACAGGACTCCGCCAGGACTCGTCTATTGATGCCAGTTTCCTCCATCCTTCCGACGAGCTAATTAAGTAAACAAAAGGGGGGAAAACCTCCGAAGCCAAACCGGAGCAGCTCAATTAATAATAAAATGCGAAAATGGGAAAAGCGGGAGCGAGCCAAGCGCCAAGCACAGCTCGTAAACAAGCCACAAAAAAAAAACTTGAACTCATAATTTCCGGAGGTGCTAATAAGTTGCAAAATTATTTTCAATGAAAATGCAAGCCAGGAAAATGGAGGCAAGGGGCGGGGCGAACTGAAACTTTCCGGGGCAGCCGCAAAGTATAAAAAATTGACTTCAATTAAAGTGCCATAGTTGCCTGTATAAACAGCACACGGAAAAATGAAAAGCGCAAAACGAGAGTCGAAAGGATAATGATAATTACGGCCAGCCACGTTGGGGGACTGGAAATCTTGGGGGCAGCGGTGGGTACGAGCTTTTCCGACTGCTGAATGAGACTGCAAAGTTTTTGTGTTTATTTTATGCTGGTGCAAAGAGAAAGACCAAAAAAAGCGAAGCCAAGAGGATGAAAGTTTCAATGTAGTGCGCGGCTGATAAAGAGGAGAAAGCAGAACAGGAACAGGAGGAAAATCGGCGAGGAGGGGGGTCTATGATAGTGGAAAATGCAACCCAGTTGTGGGTGGGAAACATACGATTACGAGGACGTTAAACAAATAAGCAAAAGGCAATGTGTAAAAACAGCACAGAGAACACAGAGGCAAATGAAGAAGCCAAAAGTGGAACGCGCATCATGGACACACACACTCCCTAACACACTCGTGCATGGGCAAGGACTCATTCAGGACATACGATCAGGAGGAGAATAATAGGATTTCTTTGCTGGGTTTTATATATATATATATCTAAGGAATTTATTAGAATAAATGTAGAATTGGAAACAACAAAATATTCCTTAAATTTGTTTTACTTCTTATCCTTTTTTATAAAAGAACACAAAATGAGCCTCTCTCTGCGCTTCTCAACTTCTTCACCTGCAGAGAGAAAATATAGGTAGAAACTAAATATATATATTCTTATATACTTATGTTTTTTTTTTTATATTTTTATAATAACTTGTAAGTCAACTTAAGTCTCATTATTCCTTGTTGGTAATATATTCACCATGACTATGCCCACGGCTTCCGTCAATACAGAAATGAAAAGTCAAAACTTGGCTGGGCTTCTGTCGCTGCCACTGGCTGCTGCCCTTTCTGATTCCGATTCAGATTCAGATTCTTTTTCTGCTGCTGATTCTGCTCCTTTGCTGTCCAAACTGAATGACTCGCCAGCGGGCCAAGTTCCCCGCTTTCCTCCAGCCCCTGTGCAACCACCACCCACTGGGGACTCAACTTGTTGAGGAGTGACGGATTCACTCACTCGCTCAGCGGCTTTCCTACCCCCGGGTTCATCGTCAGTCCGTCAGTCACTCAAACTCGCATTTCATTCCATTTCCATTTCATTCACTTTGCCGCACTGCCCAAAACAGCAATGTCTTTGGCCTTTGGCAGCTCCCTTTTGTTTCAGTGTAGTTTCCGTTGGTTGTAGTAAATTTTTCTCATTTCGCTTTTTGTTGGAGTGGTTTTTATACCTTGGACTCGTAGAGTTGAGGGGTATGCCAGATTTTATAGGCTTGACGGGAGTCGAAGAGGGAAATAAGTTGGAATTATAAGATAAGGTTTAATGTTAAGCTGAAATTATATGAATATATATAAAGACATACATAATTATGATAACTATGAATACCTGAAATTGTGAAATTTTTACTATAACAAATTTATAGATCTCGGAATCGTTTATGCTTAGAGCTACGAAATTTAGGATGTCGATTACTTACACATTGAAGAGACTGAAACTGTTTAAAATATCTTTGAAGATTTGATTTTTTTGTAAATAATCTCATTTACAAA
Source organism: Drosophila seguyi (assembly GCA_008042675.1). NCBI lineage: Eukaryota > Metazoa > Arthropoda > Insecta > Diptera > Drosophilidae > Drosophila > Drosophila seguyi. The sequence goes on along the minus strand of VNJU01005267.1, from coordinate 37,694 downwards.
GCATTTACTATTTTTAAAATATTTATTTATATCCATTTATATTACTATTTAATTCGGGATTAAAGCCTTGACCCACAAAGTTTGTTATTTATTTACAAGATCTAAAAATATCACCTTTTATAGTACATACGATCATTTTCAAGCGCTTTAAGTAGGTCCTTTAAGGCCCCATAAGATAGGCAACACTTTTAGTTTTAAGAGGTATCTCCTAGTCGCCTATCACATTATATCTTGTTCCTACTTCTATTTGTGCTGTTGCTGTTTTGAGTGCTCCACAGTTCGTGCGCGCGTGTGTGTGTGGTTTGAGCAAAGCAAATGAAGAAAAACGAACTCAACACACACACATAGAGGGACGGAGACACATATACAAAACCGGGGAAGAGAGCGGCGTAGAACTAGCGGTAAATGCATGAACAACGCCGGCTCGCCTGCCTGCCTGCTCGCCTGCCTGCCTGTCATGAAATTTGTATCTCAGAGATTGTTGCCTCCCCTCGCCGCTTTTCCAGCGCTCGCTCTCTCTCCCCCGCGCCAGCTCTTTCTCTTTGACTCACCTCACCCTCGCCACTGCCTATTCCGCCTCTGCCTCTTCGTCGCTCTCCGTCTCGTGCTCATTTTCCGTTGTATTTTTTTCGATGCACTCGCTCCGTGGATTTCATTCCCTCTGCGCACTTCGAACCGATCGCTCGCATAGCTCCCGGGACTCGAGAACTCGAACGCCGGACTTCGACTTCGACTTCGATATTCGAAATTCGAATTTACGCGCTAAACTATTGAACACACTTGAAGTTCAGTAAATTACGACTTTAGCATATTGTGTTTGTGTTTGTTGTCCAAAGACCAAAGTGTAAACAATTGCAAGAATTACGAGGAATTCATATAACTCACACGAAGAATAACAATCCGAAAATGGGTCGCCTGTTCCAGTACAATCGCTTTGGCGCCACGGATAATGTCCAGAAAAATATCAGCAGAAAGGATACCCAGCAAAAGAACAAGATGGTGAGTAAACTATAGTTATATAAGGTCAAGGGATCATGTTTTTTAAACTAGGATAGGTCACAGAGAGTAAAAAGGGATATTCTAGAGGATCTATATGTATACGAGTTGGGATTTAGGTAGTAGGTCTTAAACTTTTGGGAAATTATATTATTTTTTAGGGTATATATGTTTAGTTTTTTATATGGTATTTAAGAAATATAATACAGATGCATTTTTATGCTATTGAACCTTTTTTTAAACCCGCTAAGAAGATTTAATGGATCTTTTACGATCGTCATTTGAAGCCTTTCAGCAAAGACTTTACATAATCCGATTTACATTCTTTTGAAAAAACCTCAGAACATTACTTTTGAAAGAACTTTCTTAAGGAGTTTAACGAATAAGAACTTTAGGTTTCACTTTAATTGATTTCCCATTAAGTTCTTCCGATCTACAGCTTATAAAGGATGCCTTTGTAAAGCCCTTTTGCCAGACAATAAAAATTTAAATAAAATAAAAGAAAAATAACTACAACAAAAGCCACTCCTGAGGCAACTATTCTGTAGTTCCCAAAAGCCTAAGTCACACTCCCCACACACAGCCACGAACAGCACTACCCACGCAGTGACTACAGTGAACTCCAACCGAATTCAAAACACGAACGACAACAATTAAAATGATTTAGTGTCACAGATAGCGTAGACAAAGCCGAACGCAGCATAATAAACTCGACTGTCGGCGTAAATCAGTGGGACACTAAATCACGCCGAACCAAATAAATATGATTTGCATAAATATATAAAACTAAATGCAGTCCAGAGAGGGTGGGAATGGGAGTACTGAGAGCCGGAATCAGAATTCAAATAAATCAAAGTGTAAATACAACCAGATTTGCTGGCTCCCGATAAGCCGAGTAAACAAACCAAGCCCGAGCTGAGCCGAGTTGGGAATTGAATTTGAAACATATGTTTGGACGCCATAAAGATAATGATTGATTTGACACAAACACATTTCTATTTACTTAAAAGGCGCATATGTTATTTGTTTTTTGATGGGAGATAAGCGCTTACTAGGCTTTATCGTCTAGCCGCGATGCCCGAATGCCGATATCCACCAAAATATAGCTTAATTAAGACAAACTACCTGGCTTACCAGGGCTACCTGTATGCAAAGTCAACTTTCCTTGGCTAATCTCCTCCATTATTTGAGATGCTGCAGATACCCTGGAACAACAATAGCTAGCAGCAGCATTTATCAAAATATTTGTTTAGAAAGAATCTCGGCGAGAAGTTTGTAATTTCAAACGGAATGACAGTTTTGCCGTTTCGCCTCCTCTGCATTTTTCATTCTGTCATTTTTCACTGGAATTGACACCCATCGCCTTCTGTATCTCCGACTCTCTGGATTCCTTTCTGGATTTCCCTTTGTTTTGATCTATGAAAATCTGTCTGCCTCCGTTTGAATAGCATTTTTCCTGGTGTAAGTGTGGTAGGTGTTGGCTGTTTTGGCTCCCCAAAGGATTGTCTGGCAGAGTGGGTGTGGTCGCCACGGGAGTTGCTGTTTTTACCGAGAAGACTTGAGTTCCACAAAAGACGGCAAAATACTCAAAAAATGTGCATTCAGATGTCTTGAATTCAAGGGTCAAAGTGAAGAGATAGTTGTATCTGAGAGATACTTTGCAGACTAAACAGAAGTTATGCCTTAGATCTGCTTGTATAAATTGCTCGCAAGACAGTTCCCCTACTCTTCCTATCAAGCCAGAGGGCTTTGTCTCCTGGCATAAATCGCTCGACACCTCCCCATAGCTCGCCACAATCCCCTTTTGATATCCGCATCCGTTATCAAAATCTATTACCAGACTTCGAGTGTGTTTACACAGCGAACTGCATGTGCTGACAAACGATTTCAATTAGCCGGTTCGCAGCAGATAAAAGGCATCTCGTCTAGCGCGGGTCAAAGATACAAAACGGAATCGTCACGAACTGCAGAGCAAGGACCGAGTTCTGGGCAGCAGAACTAATAAAATTGTCACACAACTGTTGTCTGCAGCCTGACCATATGCTGTCTGGTCTGTGGATCAAGACGGGAGGGAGGGGCCTGGCAACGAGGGAACTGCAACCATATTGCTAGATTAAAATCGGAGACAATTAAGTCCAGTCAAGATAAACATGACTTTGCAGCGGTCGCATTAAAGGGAACCGCATTTAATGATTATACGATTTTATCTTGTGGTATTAACCCAATTTAATTTGCTAAATTAAGAGGGGAAATAAGCTGGAATCTAGCTGGAAAATAGAAAATTCATATTGTAAATTATTTAAAATGAATATTTCTTAAATCGTAGAATAAAACAATAATTTATCATAAAGTGTGAAAGGCTTTTCTGAGCTCACTATATTTATACATTTTGATTTAATAATTTCCTAGGCTTCACTTTAATATATATTAATCATTAATTTTTACAATCATTAGTTAAAGCATTTTGACAAATTAAAAAAATAATTTCATTTCCGCCAAGGTATAATTTACAATAATTAAATTTCATAGAGAAATTAAAGCGTGGGGCGGCATACCAATTAATTATGAATATTTAAGCCAAGACTCTGCAGTCATTAGTATTTAATAAAGAAAACCCCAGACCTTAGTAGCGCTTTCTCTTTTGCTAAAATCGAGATATGCAGGCAATAAATTTCCTCATAAACTGCACAAATGCACAGACAATGCATACAGGCAATTTCTGATTTTCAAAAAGTCAGAAGGCCTGAAAGCATTTTCCTCTGATGCCACGCTCTGGTGCCTTCAACGCCCCGTCTAAGTGGATTTCCCCGGCTATGAGGCAGAGATCCCCTTTTGATGGGCCTCATAATTCTCGATGAGATGCAGCTAAAATTAAATCAACTGCTGGCTGGCGACGATTAGCAGCAATGAGCTGAGGCATTTAAATTCGTAGGCATTTTAATGCACTTTTCCAGAGTAGAGCCAGCGTAGAGCCTCCCTTTCAAGGGCAGTGATTAATGTCCATGTGGCCGTGTTCGTGTTCTACACATGTATCTACATGGTGTGGAGACTCTTTGATTTTCGGGGGAGCTGAGCTATTCTAAGGATAGAATATTAATTGCAACGCTTTTAAGTGCATTTAATTGGGAATTCACGGGGCAGACGCCTCTCGTTGACTAACCCGAAGATTTATCGGGGGAAAACCGCACTGTACTGCACAATACATAATCTGCAATCCGCAGCCGGGACAATTGATGAGCATAATTAAATGGCATGGCATGCATGGCCGTAATTTATGCTCCATATTTTCGGGGCCCTGGCTCCTCGCCGCCGCTGCTGCCTTTGAGTAAACAACAATTTCACTTATTTTCATGCCGTCTGCCGCCTCGACCATCAACTGTCTGCATTGTTATTTTTACGCTCGACTCGATATAAATTTCGCCCCTCTTCGCATGCCACGCCATGAAAATGTAATGCAAATATGCAAAAAAGCTTTCAACGGGATCTCTCTCTATGTATTTCGTTTCTCCTTTTTTTTCCTTTAGTTTTTCCGCCCCAAACCCCTTGCTTTTCCGACTACAAATAGTTTTTGGTTTTGGTTTAGTCCGGCTAGCCAACATCATCGTTATCACCAGCACGTTGTCCGTGTTTGAGTTTCGTATGGCTTCCCGGCGAGGATTTGTGTGCATTAGACTAGACTCAGACTCGGGGAAAACTATTTACTAGTCTTCCGGCTCACCCTTGACTCCGGCGGCGGCAGTTGCGGAAAAAGTTTCCTGGAGAGTCTCGTCTCTTGTTCTCTAATTAAATTGTTCGCCAGGCCTCGGCCTCAAAGTGATAAATTCCTAAAGTTCCGAGACTGGCCCACATAACAAAAATGGAGAACCCCATAAAATACAATTAAAATTTCAACAATTTTCATTTGCATTTAATAAACCCATCAAAATCGTTTTTTAAACACGCATAAAAACGCGTATATCTCGGGGAACAACTCAATTCGTTTCACATTTCAATAACTTTTTATGTGACCCAATTTTTTACACCTATAAAAATGCCACAGAGGCGGCCATAAAAAGCAAAGCCAATGCCACACGCCACATGTGTCTAAACAAAGGATTTTCCAAAAGCTATAAAACAGAATTTACAAAACTCACCAAGGAAAAAAAGCTGAAACTATTAACATTTTTCCAGGCATATAAAACTAAATTAGTGAGAAAATCATTTTACGAGGCCCCAAAAAACGAGGGAAAACTTTGGAGGAGGAGTAGAAATGTGTGTGTGTGCGGGACGTGTTTTAAAAAATGTCATAAACTACTCGTAAGTCCATGTATCTCTGACATTTTGAAAGCCCCGACACGTGTGTCCGTGCTGGGATCACTTTGACTAGCGTTTCTTCTGTCAAATTAGCTGGAACTAAGAGCGATATATACTCAGCCTAATGGCCCAGAGCCAAATGAAATATTACGAATTTTGTTCCGAAAATGTCTGAAGGAATTTTGGAAAATTTCATTGATATTTTTGAGAGGGTGTATCCACCACTCCAGCACAGCTGTTAAGGCAATTGCCCAATTTATGTTTAAGGTTGAGTATTATTATTGCGGTTGCAATTTAAAAGCCATGAACCAGTAACGAGTAACCACTTTTCCCAAGGTGGAAACTTGTGGGTTGCATGTGGCGGTGGGGTGGTTTCCTCTCGAGCAGCTGCCTGAATTTTCCAGCTCTCAAAATTCAGGCATATGTCGGGACCTGGACCTCAAGTGGCGCACAAAGAAAGGAAAATATATTTCAATAAATTCATCAACTCACTCCGGGCACTTCAACTAATTTCTGTACCCTCTATTCCCTCTCTCCTACGCCGCCCGCGCTCTAAATGCACAATAAATGAAAATTTAACAACTGTTTTTATAAGACCAAAGGCCAGAGAAAAGACCTCTTTCCCCCCGAAGGGTCTTGTGTCTGTCTGTCAGCTGTCGATTCGGTTACCTGAGTTTTTATTGTAACACATTTTGATTACGAAAATATGCTAACACCTCGCAGGCCAAACAAAGAGCCAGCTCTGGGGCGCTGTTTCATCATCAATTAGAGCTCAACCTTTCCGCAGGGCAGGATCAGGAGAATATATCAGAACAGAGTATAAAAAGAGAGAGCCCAAAATGGTGGCCCATGATTATTGCATTAGCAGTCACGCCATCAAAAGAACAGGGCCAAGAGCAACAGACAACTTTCGGGTGCTGGATTTGACTCGATTTTTGAGAATTTTTGGGGGCTCCATTATCATTGAAATTACTGTTGATTCCTCTTTTTTCCTCGTTGGCTGTGCATAAATTAAAACCCATGTAGCCATTAAACGCTTGTTGGCCCATTGTGTTTGATTTAAGCCGATAAAAGGTACACTTTGAGGCATTTTCACGCCGCCTTTTCCTTTCCCCCGCCCAGACTTATGCGTGGCCACCACATCAAAGCAAACTCTTTCGACCACGGCTCGTTGGCTTTGAATTAATGGTCAGTGGCCAAGATGTAGCAACAGTCGGTTGTAGATATATATATATAAACAAGATTTTCAATTGTTAATGCAAATCAGAAGAAGGGGTTTTGGTTGCTGCAACGGAAGTTCTGCGTCTGCACTTCCTTTGTTTTCCTTTCCCCCGCCAAAGTCTAATTTATGGGATGTGTTGAATTATGACGCCCCCAGCCACTGCCCATGAATTCAATTCGGAAAGAGCGCTCTACCTGGTGCCTTTGTCCATATTCCATTGAATGCTCATTATTTTCGGCATTTCGCACTGGAGAATCCTGTGAATTTTATCCATTTCAATAAACAAGCAGGGGTTGTAAGTGAGTGTCCTGTGGCTATGGGAATTGCAGGGAATTTGCTGCACTCAAAAAACAGCAGGATGCACCTCATCATTCTCTGAAGTAATAATAATAGTGAGTCAGGCAAAGGTAAAACATTTTGTTTAATTAATTGGTAAAGCAAAAAAATCTATGGCTTAAGAGGCCAACTAGCAAGGTTATCATTCTCTTAAATTGGACTCACATTCAAGAAAAAGAAAACACTTGAGTTAGTAAAATTCTACCCTCCAAAAACAGGACTTATTTAAATATTTTTTAAGGTGACAGGGAGAGGTGTTGAAAAGGGAAAACATAACCCGCTAGCAACCCTCGACAGGAGCTGCATATGAATATTTTATTAGCGAAATGAAAGGCAAATACGAGCAGGGAAAACAAGGCGCTGGCAAATTGTACAACAATGAACAAGTAGAGCAAGCGCATTACAAGGATATCACAGCAGCAGTGACCCAAAAGCATTAGCACAAGGACCAGGAGCAGGAGCAGGAATGGGATTGGCCTAACAAAGGGAAAAGCAGAACAAAGCCAGGATAATGGGCCAGCTCGGTGTGTGTGTGTCTTATCTGTGTGTTGCATAAGAGCGTCCTTCGCGTGAAATGGGATTCCCCGGGTCTGAGATAAGATTTATAGGGACACTTTCTACAAATTTCCTAACCGAAACTAACAAAAACCCGCTCTCGTTTGTTCAGCTACGCAATGCCATCAAGTGTCCAGGATACTCGGACATCTATGGCCAGTACAATGAGGACTTGTCCTTCGAGAAGTGCCAACAATGGAGCCACAAGCTGCAGTTCCCAGCCGTCGAACAGGAGCCGATCCAGAGTCGCACGCACAAGGTGTATGACAGCATGAAGAACTTTCTGCAGCGCAAACTGTTCGCTCAGCCCTCGCACAAGGAGAGGGAGATCCTGAGCGAGGAGGCCACCAGCGATTATGATGAGGTGTGTACTTAAAAATATATATCTTTAAGCATAAATTTCTCTTACGAAAGGGTTCAGGCAAATTAATATTATGACGAGTTAAATGTTCACTCATAATTGCTATGACCGTGACTCGGAGAACTCCTTTCCTTACTCCTTTTTCCCTGTTGATTATTATTCTAATGAGTTTCTCTCCTTTCTGTTTTAGCAGGACCTTCTCGACTCCTCGTACCAAGCCGACGCGGAGGAAGAGGAGGAACGCGATGCGGATTGCAGCTGCAGCTCCACTTCCGGCAGCTCGGCCAGCAGTAGCCCGGCCACGCCCAAGAGATCGCCCCAGAAGTCCCTGCTTTCACTCAACTGCTGGCAGAGCAGTCATCCAAGCAGTGACTCCAATCCAGAGGAAGAGGGGGAGGATGAAGAGGACTCCGATGCAGGAATCTCCGACTGCTGTCAGTTGCTAGCCGAGAACTCCTCCTCGAGTTCCATTAAACATCACAGGACACCGCTGCCACGGTACAACCAAAACTCCGACGAGGACGACGACGACGACGAGGAGCCGGAGCTGTTGCAGTGTCCTTGGTATCAGCCCCGGATTACGGCCAAGGCGGCAGCGGAGCATCTCCAGCAGGCCACGCCCGGCAGCTTCCTTCTGCGACGCAGTACTCCCCGACACTTTGAGCTCCTCGTGCGCCTGGAGAGGAGCAACAAGGTGAAGACCTACCCGGTTCAGTCCACCCGGAATCAGATGTACCGCCTCAAGGGGGCCAAGAAGCAGTTCACCAGCCTGAAGGCCCTCGTCACCCACCATTCCGTGATGGCGGAGCAGCTGCCGCTGACCCTGGACATGCCGCGGGAGCGTCATGTGGTGAAGCCGCCGTCGGTGCGCTATGCCGACGACTTCGAGCCGCTGGAGTCGCTGCAGCTGCTGGGCATCCTCAAGAGCCTGCAGGCCAGGAGCATCGAGATATAGGAGTTAGTCAGTAAGCGGGGTCTACCGGGGCGGGCTAAGTAATATTATCGAACTGCAGAGGGAACGATAGGTGAAAGTAATTAGGGGATTTGTTTTTCTATGTCTAAGTACGTTGTGATATGGCCGGGCAACCCCCGGTCCTAGTTGTTAGCTACCCACTAAGCGACATATTGTGTGTAGAGGTATAAGTTTTGTATTGCGAATAAAAATCGAACAAAGGCACCCTCGAGTTTATTGTGTCCACGCCCCGTCAATCGATGCACTTCCTGCTTGCCTCTGGAATCCCGGGCATCCTGCCGGAGGGTTGTCCTGCCGGAGGGAGCGCTTCACTTACATGTGATTAGCGATTCGAGTGGCTCTCATTAATTTTTCAAGTGCGGCTCGTGGAGCACTCGACGCAATGCGACCGGCAACATGTTGCTGGCAACACTTTTGGTGGCATAAATAATTACAGTGCTTACATTTAGTAGTTGGTCGGGACTACGGGGAATGGCTTCCAGCTTGGTCAAGTGATGGCATTAGAGGCAATTGAATAACTTATGGTGCTCCACAGAGAGATTAGCTAATTGTTATCGAGAGATATAAATTGGAGGTGAAGTGTGTAATAAATATTTGTTTCTAAAAGTATTTAAAAAGGGATTGTATGTGTTGAGGAAGTGAGGGTTATACCCTTTCTGCCTTGCAGGGTATTTTTATTTTAGTTTTACGTCTAAAACTAAGTGAAGGAATCGTTTCCGACCCTATAAATCATATATATTCTTAAACAGTATGAAAAGCCCAGTCGATTAAGATATATTTTAGGGAGAAAAAAATTTCGACATTTTTTTTTGAAAAAAATTTACATCATTAAATTTAAAAAAAAAAATTTTTTTTTACAATTTTTAACTCAGTATGCAGAATTGAAAACCTAATAAAAACTAATACAGAAAAGCTATCCAAACTAAAATTGCTCTTATTTTGACATTGTTATGATTTTTTTTTTTAATTTATTATATATTTATTTTAATAATTCCCATATTTGAGATCACGAAGCAATAATTGCCGAAAGTCGTAGATATATTCCGATGCGCTTTTAAAATATTAATCAACTAAGATATTTAACTCAATTCATACAGAAAATTACCTCAATTTTAATAAATAAATTTATTATTTTGTATTTATTAATGTAATATTCAGTTGTTAAGTTTTACATTATACATACCATTCTCATGTATTTTACTTCTCCTTCACATAAGGTAAAATACTAAATTTTAATGAAAAATACTCAAAACACTCAAAAGCAGGCTTTTCATATTCGCAACCACCAGGCAGCATAACAAAACCCCAAAAGCAGACATCAATTTAAAGTACAACAAAGGCCAGCAAAGCAATAAAAACATTAATTAATCCAGTTTTTAATAAAAACATATCCCGTAGAGCTGTCCACCAATATTCCCAAATGTCAACAAGACCGCTAAATCATTACCGGGTTAACCGCTCTGAAAAAGCGAACCGGTTTTTCACCGACTGCAAATGATATTCGATATATTGTTGGCTTAAGCCAAATAAAAGGCTATAATTCAGCGGGGCACACAATTGGCAGGCAAGTGAATAAAATATAAAATATATATTTCAATATATAAACTACAAATATTCGCAGTGACAGCATTCGGACAGATGGATGGGCTGGTCATAACCCCAGGGGCGTAAAACAAAAGCCCATTAACAATAACGAGTCCGGGGTAAAAACATTTGCAAACAAATTACAAATAAATGGAAATGCTGACAGCATTAATAACATTACATCATTAATAGGCGAATCGAAATGAATACAATAACTGAAAATGGGAAATGGAAAATCGAAAATGTTATAATTATGACAATGAATTAAGCGACCCTGGGGTTTTGGTTGCTCCTTGTTTATTTATTTATATATTTATTTATTTAACCGGCTATCGAAGTCACCGGATCATTAATTGGCTGTTGAAATGGGGGAACATGTCAATGAAATTGACTTTGACAACATGGATATGCCTTTGACAACTACATTTCCCATGCTGCAGGATGTTATATGTACACAATATATCTTGGAAATTATCGCATTATTATTTATTCAGCTTGACTTCCTACAAAGCTAACTCCTTCCTTCGATTACTCCAACTTGCAACAAGTAATGAAATTCCCATTTAAAGTCCAAAAGGAAAGCAGAACCTCTGTGTCCAGGCATATGTGGAGAATAAACCTTCAGCATTCTCGCTAATGAAGTGCTTTCATCTGCAATGTATGCTACGTTTTTCATTTATTTTTTGTCCCCACCTCTCACCTCTCTGAACTGTTTGCATAATTTTTACACCAGTTTGTTTAGCTTTTCAACGCTGACAGTTGAAAAGGAGAGAAAATACGGAGAGCGGGGAGCTTGTGTCGTCCTGCAAAATTTCATTTTCATTTGCGTGTATGCCTCACTAATTACGAAATGGTTGCAATAACTCCAGAGTAAGCATCCGAAAATTGTGTCCGGGGAAAAAGTAAAAGCAAACAATGGATCCATGCGGTAGGTAAATTAATTAAATGGAAATTAGTCTGGGGTTAAACAAAACAATTTAGAAAATTTAAATTGGAAAGTGAGTTTAAAGTGAAAAACAAAGTATGGAGTAGATTTTAAATTAGTTAAAATATCTTTAAACATTATTTTATTATTTAAAAGGTGAAGCTTTATTAACCCAAAGAGCATGTTTTTATTGTATTTATTATAAAATATTTGTTAAACTTATACTCCCTTTTACTGATGGAACTTATAGATTTTCTAAAAATCTTAAAATGTTTATTCACTGTGTGCGAGTAAACAGATTATAATTTATTTATCCTCACAGCTCGAATGGCGACTCCTTTGATCCCTGCAATTTGATTACATTGCTTTGGACCGACCTCATTAACCAGCCATTCATTTGGCCCTATTCACAGCCTCAGCCACCTTTTCCCACCTTATTTAACCCGATGCCAGAGCACCGCAGCTAATTACGAAAACAGCTCTTCTATTTGAATACCCCAACCCGAATCCCGAATCCGAATCGGAATCGGAATCGGAAAATCAATAATCGGAGGACGAGTGCATCCATGAATGGTCAATCATTCAGGATGCACTGGGAGAGAGAAAGAGGGGATTCAGGAGCTGCGATTCAAAGGAGGACAGGACCCCTAGCGATGAATGGCATTTGCAATGATGATGTTGCCTGGATTATCTTCTGTTTATATGGGATTTATTCAGGGAAAAAGGGAAAATGTACGGGCAGCTGGAAAGGGGGGGAGTTGGGAGCATGTGTTGCCATGACGGCCGACGGTGCCTTTGTGCGCCTTTTGTTGCTCCGGATGCCGGCCGTCTGGCATTGCATAAATGTTTTGCCTTTTAATTAGCACGCATTTCCGATTCGACATTCAGCAGTGGCCTGCGTTTGCCTCTTAATGCGCTTAAAGCGGATCCCACAGATCCACATCCACATCCACATCCACATCCAGTGGCTGCCTCGATAATGATGGGAAATAGTGGCCAGCTGAGGAGAAAATTCAATCAGGCACAGCTTCGAACTTGCAGACTTTGGTAATGCAATCAGAACAAGGCAAGACGGAGAGCTAGAATATATAGAAGAAAGCACAGGGAAATATTATGGGGAAATTTGTAGAAAAAATATATTTAAATTAGGTTTCCCTTAAGGAAAAGTAATGAATTTACAATCTGCATTTTGTTCTTAGAGGTTCTTTTTTAAATTAAATTATTTACAATTATTTTTTCGAGTGCCTTTGCTTTTACCACAAGCTTCTAGCAGTATGGCGGAAATTATGTGGCACTCGAGTGTCCAACGAGCCGTGGCCCGAGTATGATGTAAGTCCAGAAAGAAGTGTAAAAAATTGTGTCAGCAGGGGCACGCACAAGGAAAAGGATAACGCAGCGCCTGTGGCTGACTGACTGCCCGACTTATCCTTATCCTTATCCTTATCCCCATCCCTCTACCAACTACGTGATCCTGCGACGACAGCAAAGCCAGAAAGTATGCAACAAGCAGCGCAAAAGTGCACTCAATTGTTTAGCTGGCGCAGGGTCACAAAGGGTATGGTACGCAGGGGTTTTCCTTCTTTTCCTTCTTATTTTTTTTTAGATTTCTAGAGCGGGAAGTGGGTGGCTTTGTGGCAAACAATCGGTATAAAACAGAAAATCAGTTGGCACTCGCCCAAGTGCATATTAAACGCAGCAAGCAGAGATTGAGTAAGGGTATTAAACGAGGGCTGGGAAATCACCTTTTAGGGGACATTACTTTAAGAAATTCCTTAGAAATTAATTTTATTTATTTGCACACTTAATGTATGGATAGTGTGTGGGTCAATATTGACCCGTAAACAATTCCAGCACCTGTCACAATAATTACCCCAACTCCAACTCTGGCTATTTGGGAAAACAAACAGAAGCAATTAAAGAGATAATTGGCCTAAATTGTAAAGGCCTTTTTTATTGAAAGCACTTAAGTAGTTTAATTGAATATTAATTGGCTGCTTAAATATTAAGCTTAACTTGTGGCAGCATTCGAATAATTAAACTTTATTCATAACTGACACAATCTGCATACTAAGGGTTAAGCCTTACTCAAAGCATTACTCTTGGTTAATTACTTAACTCATTCCTATTTCGGAAATTGTATACAACTCTAAATTAATCCTTTTTCAAAAGGGAATACCCACAATGAGCCACAGTAAAGTTCTCTAAACTAATTTAACCATTTTAAGCTTTTGTTCAACTTCTACTTGACATACTCCCTCATATAAGGGAATCTTCTTATTATTTGATTTGCAGCCAGAGTCTGTTGTACAGATCTCTGAATTTAAATTCATTTTCTTATTTCTGAGCAAATATTGCCCTGCCTTAATGCCTCAAATTTTGTTTGTATGGTTTCTGGGCAATTCTAAAGAGTTTTTCCCGGAATTAATTAATTATAATGCCACCCCTGATTGCTGGCGAAATATTATCTTGTGGCGATAATGAGGCTGCCTCAATTTGCATCCCCAAAAATAATTGTCCGTTTCCCTTTGTTGGCGTTCAAATAAATCAAAATCCGTATGACATGTGCCCTTGCTCTAAACTTTTATCTTTTAATTTTGTTAATTAATCGATATGTTCTCTCCAGCTTCCAGCAGCAGCAGCTGCCAGTCCTTGCCCCCTGTGGCCAGGCAAACAATTAGTGGAAAGGAGCAGTAACCTGCTCCAACAGTAACACATGGCATCGGGTCCTCCTCCTGGCATCGCCACCCCCTCTATGGGTGGTGGCTCACATGATTTACAGTCTCAAAGGCCGGCGGCAAAAGTTAAGAAATGAAATTTCAAGAAAATTGCACAAACAACAGGAAGCTGGAAGGCTGGAAGGCTGGAAAAGAGCGTGGCGGGGGGCGCTCTCCGAGGGCATTGAGCCAAAAGGAAATATTGTAAAAGTCTGGCTATAAAGCAAATACACGATACATATCATCCAGTGATCGGGGGGGTTGGGGCTGAAAACAGCACAAAAGTCGTTATCTTAATTACTTTTATAGCTTCGATTTTAGGGGCGGGGCGAGTGGAGCAACAGAAATGCCAAAAAATAAGAAAACAGCCAGCAGAGACATGACAACTAAGGGGGAAGAATGTGTAAGAGCCACAGGGGAGTTTGGGGAAAACCGTAGAAACTGAGCTTATGAAGAAAAACTTTAGAGAAAATTAAGTGAAAAATCCATGCAAGTGTATCAATATCAATGTTCCTATTGAATGTTTCTCTTGAAATTACATTAATCGGTATTTACAGAGCTGTTCTAACCAATAGTCCTTTCCCATTCTACGCAAAATTAAAGCACAAGGCAGACTTAAGCCGGCCATAGGATATCCTGTGGCAGCCGTGCGATATGAAATACAAGGATGCCATGACATCGCACACAGAGACCACATCAGATATGCCTGATGCTGCCTCATTACCCCATAGAAATCTCTACATATTTCGCACTTCATTAAGTCACATTTTTCAACCGTTATCTTGGGGGGTGGATGTGCCACTGAGTGTGTGTGTTGTGTGTGTTTGCCTAGTTTCAACACCAGTTAATTAACTACTCGCGCACATGTGTGGGGACATATAGAAATACATATGGTAGATATATGCACAGAGCGCTTTATTCAGGTTACTAGAGCCTGTCCTTGAGCCGAAAGCGAATATCATCATCATCTGAGATGAGCGTGCGGCCGCCTGCTTAATATTTCATAGCCAACTCTAAGGGCTCCGCTCTTAAACTAGACACTTAATTAACATTTTGAATGGTTTCCCCGCCGCCCTAAGCCGGGCCCAAAATCAATTTCCCTTTTCGGTAACGGAAGCTCGAGTCCGGATATGAAAGACGGAATGCCCGCGGCAACAATCGCGAGGGTTGGAGTATAACAACGTCACGACCTTTTAGTGGAAATTATTTTGCCATTTTCCATTTGCCTTTCGGAGGTGCTTTTCGCCTTTGATTATTTATGTCCTCTCTCTGCGGCTAGCACAGAGCACAAAGTTTGGGGTTTCTCTGACAAGAAATAAATAGTATTTCCTTTGCACTTTTATTACTTTTCGTTGGTTAATTTTTGTCAGTGCCCCGGTAAAAAGCCAACATCAATAAACTGTTGACAACTTGAAAACAACAGCGAAAGAGGGGCTAAACGGGTTCTGAGAGGTGTCTGGCACTTTGTTTATTGGAGAACGCTAAACTTTTAAGTCGCCATCACCATCACCATCACCATCACCGTCGTGGCTTGTTAATATTGAGCAGCGCATTATTTATGGCAAACTTTGCAACAAAACACTTTCCTTCCACGCAACTTTTAACGAGTTCTCTTCAGTTCGGTCGAGTTACTTTTCCATAATTCACCGGCAATTTTCGCACGTTTCAATTCCTTAAAGTTGGCTTAGAGGGGGAGAGAAAGGTCCTGGCCAAGGCCCACATCCTTGGCCACGAACAGACCAACCATAAGCATTTCATTATTAGAACACAAAAATGTTTAAAATTTCATTAAATGGCTGCGTTGTCCGGCACCAAACAAACATGGCCAACTGGGTCCCAGAGCGTGGTCAGGAGAAGCTGGGAGAGAACTGAATTAGAAGAGTGGATACCCTTTAAAAGTATAAAATAAATATCACAAGCTTTAAATATTAAGTCTGTACTTTGTGTAAATTAAATAAATAATGGCCTTAGGAATTGAAAATGCCTTGAACTAGCTTCAAAATTATAATTCACTAAAATCTAGAGTAAAATCAATACTTCCCCGCAGCAGTAGAGTATATCCAACCAGCAGCTACGCATTGTGTATCGCTCTCACTTCCCCCGCTTCCTGACCTTTGGCCCACAGCTAGTTTCAGCCCCTGACCGCATAATAACAATACCAAGACCCACAACAACAGCAACACGGGAAGAACAACAACAGGACCTGCAGACGGACAAACAATTCATAAAAACGTTTAACAAAACGCAAAAGTGAAAAGCGCCCCACAAGGGAGCCCAGAAATGAAATTCCCAGACGAGCGGCAGGGCACAGGATGCGGATGGGGATACCAATGCTGATGATGGGGAATATCCCTGGCTGCAATCATAATGAGCAGCAATTCGAAGCCCCCCACCAACCGCCAGGAGCAACCACCGCCAAAGTGGTCAGCGGCAAACAGTGCAATTTCATTTAATAACAAAATATTTGGACAGCTAGGGGTTGGCCTGTTGTTTGGGGTAAAAGAAATACCTACCTCCAGAGGTAGCAAGGAGTTGAGGCAAATGATGACGTCTTTATGCAGAAATTATTTATGATTGCTTTGTCTAGACTTGGCGCCGTCGACGCCACACAATGCACCGGAATTCCGGACCCGGCGAGTCCTTAGCCGGGTAATTTATGTGCCGATTGCTAATACGCCCCGTGCACCACTTAGGTGAGAGCCAAGGAGGGACCTTGCAGCCAAGAATCAGCACGAAAACTAAAAGTTTTATTAGCTATAAATTTAAAAACAATTAGATACAGCTTAAATTCTCACAGCGGCTTTAAGTTGAAAATCAGTCGTTGCGAGGCAGCTGAATAGTAAAGTCAACACTTAAACGCCGAAATGAAGATCGCCATGAGGATTCTAATAGTTCTCATATTAGTGGGTTTCAGTTTGGGAGCGGATAGAAAACCAGTTGGTATGTGGTCCCCACTGCAATGTTAAGTTTTATTCAGTAAATGCTTATTGTGTGTATTCTTTCCAGATTGTTCCATGACATGCTTTGGTATGTATTTAAATTAGTTTCGTAAGCTATTTACTTACAGTGTTCTTTACAGAATGTGGTCTAGATTTTCCCTACGGTTGCTCTGGTATTTATTAAATTTCTTGTAACGTATCCGGTATATAAAAACAATTGTTTGTTTTAGTGTGTGCGCGGTGCAACAGTTGGATGGATAAGCTTCGTCCGAACGGTCCAAGGGATTAAGCATGGTAGTTGCATTTGATTTTAATCTTTTGGTAATAGCCATCCGTACATTTTTGTAAAATTAAAGTCAAAAACGCTTTAAGGCCTCCGAAGCGGCGGAAAGAGTGACTGGCAATTGCATTGGGTAAATTTAATTAACGTCGCATTGAGTTTTAATCAAGTTCATTCAGCGGATGCGACACAACACGTGACATTATTTGCATGCGAAATTAACCTGTGACGGAACATTTTCACGCGTTATCCGATGGATTCGCGATGGCAGGACTGGGAGGTGTTTTTAATCAAGCTTTTGCGACTCTGTTTTTTTTTTTCTGGTGAGTGGGTGCGGTTCGGTGCGCCTGTTAATAGATGGGATATGTGATATTGAGGGCAACCGAAACCCACTATTTTCGGGGCGAAAATTGTGGCCAATCCTGGACGGACCATCGATGTCGAATTGTAGTTGCAAAATAAAGGGGGTCTGTGCCAACGTGTAATCATTTCGCTTATTACAGGTGTTCGTTCGATTTTCTGTTTTCGAACATTAATTGAAATATGATTTCGGTAGCAAGCAACACCAGACGGAAATAAGAGTGATTTTCGGGGGTGATTTGCCCTTCATGCTGCCAAAGCAAATTTGATCCCTGGCTAGCAATGTATGCAAAATGCAAAATGCAAAATGAATTCATGACACGTCCTCGCTTTAGATATGTACCTCCCTCTCCCCCCTGGAAAACTGTCCGGAAACTGTCACTTGAAATACAGTTGCTGTGGCAGCAAAGTCAAAAAGTTTCTCCTCGTCGACCAATATGCAAAATATCAGAGATATGCAAAATGCTCAAGCCCCTCTAACTCAGTGTCAAACATTTTTCGAAAACACTTGAAAACAAATTCAAAAACAAAATGAACATGTGCATTTTGCGGTGACTGCAAAGTGTGGCATGAGAAAGTGTACACTGAGGGAAAGGTTGCGAATGTATCAGAATATATCTATAGAATATTAGAAAGAAACGATCGTTAAAAATTAACTTTCTAGGTTCACAGTTGGCAGAATTTGCTTTTAAACTGTCTGATACTTATTTCAAATATTCAAAAATGAAAATACAATTAATTTTCTCACTGCTGCCTGCGTGCAAAATTTCGAGCTGTGTGTGTTTGGCTGTGTGGCAAAATTCAATTAACTTGTCCGGCTTGATTGAAGTTGCAGCTTAGTATCTGACAGATTGTAAAAGTTTACCGTGTGCCAAACATTTTTCTCACCCCTGTGGGAGAGGTGGCATATTTTGAAACAGATTTTAGAGTTGCATCATTTAACTGTCCGGGGAATTCTGCCCCTTATCTCATTTAGAAGTCTGCAAAAGCTGCACTGCCTTACGGTCCAGTTAACCGCTTGACATATGACCGTCATCATTTAGCGCATATATCTCCGGTGGAAGTCTCTCTGCTCTGCTCTTAAAAACCATTTTAAATCACGCACTTTTCCCCCTCAAGCCCTTTCAACATCCCCCTGTGGGATCCCCCTTCCCAGAGCCTCCCCTCAAGTGGCCTCCGTTGGCAGCCCATTGAGGGGGCGTGTCAATAGCCCAATGCTGCATTTAAATTGTCCATTCCATTCCATTCCATTTGAGCGTTTACGAGATGCGGACGATGTGCAGCAATTTCTGAAGCTTTGCGGTGGCCGCACAGTGGGATGGCAATTTTAAGCTCAAATATTATAGTTTGTGGTTTATAAAAAAATAAAAATAATGGTAAAACAACATATATTTACCGAGGTCAAATTATTCGACGGAAATCCGTAGAATATTTTCTTTTAAATTCCAGAGGGGTTCGGCCTGGATATAACTCTTACAAGGAGTTATGCTCCTAGCTAAGAAGCATATATTTCCACCTCTTAGTCCCAATTGTAGCCACTGTGCCCCATTTGTACCATCACCCGCCCCCATTGCTGGCCATCTCCACTTCTGCTGGCCACAAGCAAATGCACTTTCCTGGCCACGACTAATTTTATGGCCCCCATTCTCGGAGGAAACTTTGTGTGCGTCTCCGGGCTGCTGCTCATTTCTTTTTTTTTAATGGGCCTGGGGTCTGGCGGAGTGATTCCTCTTAACTCTTAACTCATAATTGCCAGCTTGGCCAGCGCCGTCTCGGCCATTATGACAATTGGCAATGCACCAAAAACTGCAAGAAAAAAAAATTATGGAGAGGCAAGGCAGAGGGCCAACTCCTTTGATGCGTGGCCATGAAAGCCAGAGAAAGAACAATTAAATGACAAGCCAATTTAATGAGCAGACTGCGAGGGGGCAAGGAGAGCGTTGTCTTGTCTCAGTTCGCGGCTTAATGGCCAAATTATTGTCACTTTGAAGTTGGCGCCATTAAAGGGCAAAACTTGGGCCTCGAATGGAGAAGCTAAACTATCATTTAGTGTGATTTTTAAGGGCTTTAAATGGCTTTGAAGAATATACAGAAAAGTTATTCTCAAAAACTGAGACAGAGTTGAGCTATCACTAGAGTTTACAATAAACCCCAGAGTTGCTTTTAGTAATACTGAAAAAATTCCAAGGAGCATGCCATGCTGCTGGGTATTTCATGGTCTGGATATTCTTTTAAAAAATATCTGTACCCCCTTTTTAATGCGATTATTCAGCTGGCGATGCGTTGCTAATTCCCCAACGAACCCAAAACAAAGGCCACTCACGCGTGTTTTCCAAAAACCGCTGCAAAAGCTCACCGAAAAACCATACTGCGCTTAAATTGTGACTTTAAAATGCCGGCAAATATTGGGGAACAAATAAATATACATAAAAATACATAGTTGACTAGCTTGATGATTTTATTTACACAACACTTGGGCATTTATCGATTCATGCATTGACTTTTCACATCATTTCGCCTTGTGGAAATTGTTTAAATTATTCGCACTATTTGCTGGCTATTTTTTTGGCGGTTGGCCAGCCGCCAATCAATGATTGTTAATTGCATTCTGCGCCGCGCTAAAATTGCAATTAGTTTAATTATGTTCGCAGCAGCACATTGGGGAGATAATCAGATAATCATCCAGCCAGCATTTGGTTAATTCATTGCCTAAAACGGATCCGCATTATCCAATCATTCGCTCCGTCTAGCGGCAATTTATTCAAATGATAACACAACCAGCCAGCAGACACCCGGAAAAAAATCCACACAATATTTTCTTCCAACAACCCCACAAAAAGGGGAAGGCCCCAAAAAAATAAAAAAAATCTCGGCTATAGAGCTGGGTAAATGTTGTTAACATGGTAACCTGCACACACATTCGAATCCTGGATACAGCAGAGGGGAGCAGGACACAGGAACGTGGAGCGTTTTTAATTTGCGTATTTTAGTCACGTTCAGGTAAATCTCAATTGAATCGAATGTGACACCGGATGTGAAAATTGTGCACATTTTCCAAGCATTTTGCGAGGGAAATCCAAAACTGGGCAAACTACTGGGGAGGGGGGAGGGAAATGCTGCTGCTATTTTCCACTGGACGGATGGATGGATGGAAGGCAAAGCACGAGACACAAACAAAGATCGCATCAGTAAGCATGCTGCGAAATGTTCCATGCCCCGAACAGGAGGGAAAACACGTCGTCAAATCTATCTTATGGCCAAGCCATGGACAGCCGTCGATGAATGACGGTCATGAGTCTGGCTGTGGGCTTTACTTTCCCCACACAACACTCGAAAAAATAAAAGGGGGTTGTAAAAGAAATAAATATGTAGTTTTGCATATTATATTTATGTGTAATTATGTGATATCGTATGTGGTATAATGTATATGGTGATATCGGGTATTCAGTACTGTTTTAGTACTAAAGTCCGATTATTAAGCTTCACCCAAAGTGGACACTCGTCCTCTGGCTCGTCCACGTCCAAAGCCCGCCAAACCGATGCGTTTATCGACGACTTCCACGGGAGGTTCGTTGTCAGTGTCAGGATCGCTGTCCGAGATTTCCACACGAGGAATATGTTTATCCGGAATCTTTGTGATACGGAGGTCTCCACATATTAAAATGCAAAATATAGAGACCCCTCGCCTTATTTTAGACTGTGCACAATATTGGGAACGATCGATTTCCTCGTGGTACTGCCGGAAAAGAAAAAGATTCACAAGTTTTCGAATATATATCTTCCATAATTATTACTCACCTCGCAAGCAATGCCTTTGGCAAACTCGAAGGCGTCTTTCCTCAAGTACGCTTCGGTACCCAACTCGGTAATATCATCAGCAGGCAGTCCGGCGATCTTAAGCGACTGTTTCTTTAAGACGAAGAGAAGATACTCCATACTCCACACCAATATCTCCTGTCCCTGGTGGCAGCTTTTCACTTTTAAATCGCTCAAGGAGGCCCTCACCTTTGCCATGGCTTCAGCATGGGTGAAAACGACGATTGACTCCGAGTCCGAGCTCTTCCTCGATAGATAGTCATAGATTTGGCCATACAGCTTGCCAAGATCACGTTCACCCAGGGCATTCGGCGGCAAAGGCAGATTGTGCGTTGTGGACGAGTGATGAAGCGCATCGCGGGCCTGGCCGAGATCAAGGCTTCCCGGGTTAATCAGGGTGGTGTATCCGGACATGAAGCCCTCCTTCAGGGAGAACTGGCAGGCTGAAAACTCGGCCGGAACATACAAGTCGCCGCTGGCAGTCTTGGTAAAATAATTAAATGAAACAAACAAAAAGGTCTGGTTTTCCAGATCTGAAAAAGGGGTATATAAATCCCAATTTGTGACCAGTTTCTAGATATTACTCACTATTGGCCTCCACCGCCTTCATCACCATGGTCTCGGTGTCGTGCTTCATCTTCTCCAGGCGTTCCGCAGCCTCTCGTTGAACGAGATCCATTTGGACAAGACGTTGGTTTCGCTGTCCACGCAACTCCTGGTTGATGACATTGGCCTTCTCCACGTACACACTGCGCTCCTCCCTGGACATTGCCTGCAAAAACCCACACTCGAACTTCCGCCTTATCCTGCTGATCCTGCTGAAGCTTACCTGCCAGGTGCCACCACAACTATGGATTGCCTCGGCCAAGGACATGGCCTGGCCGCCGGTGTTGTTGCCGCGCCACTCTTGGACAAAGGTCATGAAGCCATTGGTCAGCTTGGGAGCCATTTTTCAAATTCAAGATTGTTATAAGGGGAATATAAACAATGTACGAAGAAAGAGTTCGAAAACACGCCACAAAGCACGAGAATTCAAAAAGAAAATCAGGCCAGGAACACAAATTCAAAATCAAGTCAGAAATCACAAGAATTGAAAAAGAAGAGCGAGCACAAATCACTTTGAACTTTTTTCGGAGCACAAAACACGTATTAACACAGCAAAGGGAACCGTTCAACTGCGAAAAATATTCGTACGCAAACCCTGACATTAACTTTTCACTAGACAAATCAGTCCATGGCCTACTAGATAGGGTTTTCCTGTATTTCATTTGAATTGCTGGAGCTTAAGCCAGGCAACCCTTAAGGGTGGTCATTCAGGTCTTTTTTCCACATTTTATTAATGCCTCAAAACTTTAACAAAGACAAATGCTGGGCACTCTATCCACTCAAAATTTTCTTAAACGTTAAAAGTTCAAAATTGTTCCCAGTGCAAAGAGAAATCATGGATACCGTTGTAAACAAAGCGTTTACAGGACACTGCAGACAGCATTTACCCGTCTCCTTTCGCTCTAGATTTTGCCATTGACGTGCTCCATGGTTGCTTTGTGTCCATGTCCCTAATATGCAGCACCTGATTTTTATGACGAGGCAAAGGTGAGGAAGAATGTGCCAGGCCAGGCCAGGCTTGGGGCTGGTGGCGGTGAAAAAGGTGTTAAAACGGGGGAATACATATCTCGGCACGCACTTTGCGAGGCTGTTGTTGACCCAGGACAGGTGGCACACACATCCTGTTGCCTCTTGCTTTTTGCTTTGATGTCGGAGTGTTGGCAAATATTGACTCGGCACATTAACGGCAATTTGACCCGGGGGCAGACATGCAGATACCAGCTCCTTTAGTTGCTAACCGTATTTCCTGTGCCGGATCCCGGAATCGAGTTAGTGGATATATAATTACATTGTTATTTATTGAATTTTCGCCCCGAAAACATCAGCAGCTGCAGCAGCATCAGCAGCAGCATCCGAACATAAACAACCACGTCAACTTTTTGGATGTCCGCAAAAATTGTTTAGCGACAAATTGTCGCAGGCGCTGACAAGAGTTCGAGCATCCAGCTCGAAACCCACTCTGCCGGCTGACAGACAGCCCAGACATGATGCGCTGCCGCAAAATATTCCACAAAGTCAACAGCGGCAACACAAAATGAGGTCAACCATGAAAATTGCACCAGCGGCAGCAATTTCTCATTTTGAGTTTAGCAGGAAGGCCAACAAAACCAAAGTACCAGAGCGGAGCTCTCAAAAACAACCGAAAACCGAAAATAAAGTAAAGAAAAGAATTTCGCGATGCAGTTCACCAGGGACGGAGTCACTGAGAAGGGATTATTAAAACTGTTTAAGAACAAATTTATTAAGGAAAGAGTTGTGGTTAAAAAGATATATTTCTCAGAGGGTTCCATATAAATAATCCTTTAAATTTGTAAATTAAGCTTTGATATACAGGTGGCCCAACAACTTATGGGGATTTTAAATGAAATGAAAAACCTAATAAAAACTACAATTTGAAGTTAACTGCTGACTCTAGCAAGAAGTAAAATGTTTTTAAATATTTTAAGGCACATTCTTTAAATTAATTTTAAGCTTTAAGCAAATTCTGTACCACTCCTGCCTGGGTTTAATTACTCTCTAAGTTATCTGGTAATTTTTAAACCCAAAAAAATCCCTTAAATCCGCCCCTGCCTTCCACTGAGTGCCAATGCTGCTGCCGTTCTTGTTGCTGTTGCTTTTTGTTCCTGCGGTCGATCAGTTGCTGTTGCCGCATGTTTTTGGTGTAGTTGCCGCTCTGCTGCTGCCAATGATGCTGATGTTGCTGCTGCTGGTGTCATGTCGTTCATCAGCGTAACAATTTTTATTGCCATTCGGACCGCAACTTTGTTGTCGATAAAATTTTAATTCGCTTTGGCTTATATTTTTTTTGCTTGTTTCTTTTATGTGATTTCAATTTGGGCTTTAGCGAGAGAGTAAAAGTTATTGCGAAAATATGGGGCAGCTGCTTTTGGCTGATGATGCTTTGAAACTATCAAAAAACCCGCAAATTTTTAAGTATGCTATATAGTAGTATAAAAGAGCATTTAAAGATATAATAAATAAGCATTTAGTTTTATTTAACATAGTTTTTTTATTCAAACCTTAAATTAACAAAATACTTTTAAAATTCATACATTTTAAGGGCATTCTCCATTCGATTCTGACCCATTTTTGCATGCATCCTTCGGCGTCCCTGTGCCAAATTGATTTATAGCGTTCAAACACGTTCTTTTCCCCCCAAAAAAAAAACCATAAACAAAAAAGGGAAGAGATCCCTGCCGCAGGGGGAAAAACCAGGGAAGACGAGACCACAGCAATCACGTCCCCAATTATAAACACAACTAATTGCCCCGGCAAATGTTGCATGAAAGCGTTGCAAATTCTTAATAACATGGCATACAAATTTTGTGCTAAATTGTCAACATTAACAAGGGGCAGAAGACCCAGCAGATGCAGCGGCAACAACACTTGACACAGCAACAACTTTTGACACCGGAGCAACAATGTGTGGCACCAGGAGATGCCGATTCTAGGGGCCACATTTATCATGATGGCTACCGTTTTTAGCTGTGCACGCTTTTGACCTGCCCAGAAGCACAGCGGCAGCCATGGCGACGCGCGTGCCACTAACAGCAGCAGCAGCAACACCAAAAGCGCAACAGCAACACCAGGAGCCGCAGTCACAGCAACAGCAACAGCAACACAATGGCAACACGAAACCCTCGGCAAGTTGAACTTGCTCAGTGATCTTTGATCTTATCTTGGCCAGCAATCAGCAGGTAAAAGTGTTGCATTGAAGATAACTGGCAAGTGCACCGAGAACAATATTGAAAGGATTAAAGCTCACTTAAAAGGGGAAAAATTTAAGTTAAAATCTAGCTTAGAAGGGCAAGAAAATAACTAAAGTTAGATTCTCATTTAACTATCTTTAAATTGTTAAAACACTTAAAAATTATATAAAATTTCTTTAGTTTTTACAGATGCATATTTTCTTTCATTTCCCATTGATTTTTTTGACTTTCTCAGTGATGTTGCCCCTGCTGATTAATTGAATTTTCACATTTTTCAAGCCCTGCTTCCACGTCCTCATTAATCGTTCGCCCCGGCCTTCAACTGCGTCTCCAGATGCATAATATGGCCACGCCCCAAGCGTGTTTGCAAGTGCCACTTTTGGGCTGGCTACCCCCCCATTTATTATTGTTGCCTGTTTAATGCGTTTTTAAAGTGCACGAGCCACGCCCACGGGGCGTATGAAGCGTTTGCAGTTATTCAGTTTCAATGTGGCAGTGGCAGTGCCAGCAATTAGCCAGCGAATGTCATAAATGAACCAGCAAGAGCACACACAGTGCCACTCTAGGGCCACTTTCTGCGGCTGTCAAAAAGCTGCGCCAACTAATGACAGTGCGATTGGAACTGGAATTGGACTGGGACTGGGACTGGGACTGGGACTGTGACTGGGACTTGGAGTGGGCCTTGGAGTGGCAAGATGTAAAGCTGTAAGCTGGGGCAAAATCGAGGCAATTACACATGCAAATTGCCGGGGCCCCAAACCTCAAAACTGGAGTCACACCGCGAACGCGAAGTGAAGACCATAAATCAGTTGTCAGTTGCCAGCAGATCTCTCAGTTTGTCTAAGCACACGTCAAATTGCAGTTGTACGAGGGGGGATTGGAGAGGGGGACTGGAGAGGGGAGACCTACTTCATTAGCTGGAAAATCATTAGCATTCTTTTTTGGGTAATTATCAATTGTAAAAAGCCACATTTTGGGGTAAGAATTCCAAGTTGTTAAATGTAAAGAGAAGAAAAGGAAAATAATAATTACTGACCAAATTTCAGGCGGTTATTAAGAACATTAATATTGTTAAATAAAAAAAGTTATATTATTTGTAATAAATTATTGAAACTGAAATATTAAATTTAAACAATGCCTGTTTTAAGCTCAGAACTAGTTCTAAAGAAGCACAAATATAGGCCTCTAAGTGAAACCTTAATTTCCAGTCTAAGAACTGGTTCATCCGCCTCCTGCCCTCCACTCCCACTCAGCCCCCATCTCTGTGCCACCTTGGCAACACACTCAGAGTCCGCGGAATGGCAGTGCGGCTCAGGCCCAGCGACATGTTGCCGGTATCTGTGTCGCCCAGCAGCAGGAATTGCTGCTGACGTCGACGCGGCGACAAAAAACACGCTGCCAAGTGATGCGGCGCCCAGCAGCAGCAGCAGCAGCATCTGTAGAACCAGCAACACTAGCAACAATAGCAACATCAGCAACAGCAACAGCAGCAACATCAGCAGCAGCAACTAGAATCCAACTTCGTGCTCGTGTTTGACTTCGGCTGCCGTTGCTCGTGAGCTGAAGATGTTGCCATAGTTCTTTTTTATTATATTCATTTTTTGTGCTGACTTAGGGGAAACCCCTTCGGAGTGGCGGAAAAGTCCGCTGGCTTGGACTCGTTAAAGTGCCAACATGTCCAGTTGCTTATCAGTCAACCTCGCTTTTTTCCGCTTGTCGTAAATTATGAAAACTGTTGCAGTTTTATGGACGCCTTTTGTTTACACAGCAGGCGGCACACAGACGCAGCCGGGCACTGTGAGAAAATGGGTACTGACTTGAGAAGGATTCGCTCAGAAAAGTCTTCTATGAAAGACCTAAGAAGGATCCTCTTGGAAAAATCTTCTATGGAAATTTAATTGTTAAACTTCGGAATAAGTAAAAAAAAGAGTTTGCATTAAGTTGCTTACCTAAGATTCATTCTATTATGTTTTTTACAATTTTTTCTATAGATTTTACATTTTAATTTGATTTAGCTAAAGATTTTCCCCAAGTGCATTCGAATATTTAGTGTTCAAACGGAAAAATCACGCGTGGTCGCGACGATAACTCATCCAAGTCACGCCGTCTGCCGCGGTCTCCGGATCGTTCCGCTCGCCTGGCCCTTGGAGTTCATCTCTGCGGCTGGTAGGAGCCGCAAAACCGAAACCGCCTGCCACTTCCTGGCCAACGCTTTCCCCGGGCTTTTCCGCCCTCCGCCTCCATCTCCACCCACTGCCGCCACGCATTGCAAATCATTTTTGAAATGCAGCAACGCACGCCAGCAATGAGCTCCGTTGGAAATCCAAACATTTTCCCGCTATCTCCTCACCTCCCGGAAAAGTATTTCTATTTTCCTCCTGCTGCTGCTTCCGCTTCTGCTCCTGCTGCTGCTTCTGCCTCAGTGGTGCGTGTTGGCAGATGCCAAACATTTTTAGATGCGACTGCGAGAACTGAGGCTTGTAAATACTTTTGCCAAAGTGGAGACGCGGGATTTTCTCAGTTCGCAGTTCGCAGCTCTCAGTTCGCGGTATTTACTGTGTTCTGTGTTTGCTGCGATTGGCATTTCCCCAGCAGCAAAGGGGGAGTTTCCCTCAAGTCGGAAATGAGCAAGGCAAATATTTTTAATGCATTTTTAATTAATTTTTTGCCGCGTCAATGGGTTTTGTTTTGGGGAGAAGGTGTGGTAGAAGACAAAGTTGCCACTTTGGTTAACAGTAAATGCGGGGAAATCCTTAAATTTTAACCACTGGAAGGGTGCTTTAAGGATATATACTCGTTGCTTTCAAGAACTAATCTGAAGGCTTCCTCTGCATTTTCAGATGCTAATTTGATGCTAATTTAAGCGGAAATATTTAAGTTAAAGTGATTGTAAAAAATTATTATAAATTACTATTTATATTTACCTTTATCATAATATAAAAATTAACTATCAAAGCATCTTCCTTTTCTCTTATCCTGCACTTTTTCATCTTAAATCTCAACTGCATTAGGACTTTAACAAACTCTCGTTGTAAACGTTAACTTAACAACTTGTGATTGGCCTGTTAGCCACTAACCCTAATTGAGCCATCAATTAATTAGTCGGGGCGAGACATAAGCATTTCGAGAAATAGTGGGAATTATCAATTTCAGGCCAGAAGTGCGCATTAAAAATTATGGAGCCCCTCTCTACGCGGGTCGTAAAAAGCGGGTCTTAGCCTTATCATAAAAGATAACAAACCGCTGGCAGGTCGTAAACGCAGTGAGCTGTGGAAGCTGGAAAGTGGAAGGCATTGTGCCGCCTTCCCACATGCGTTCCACAAACAATGTCCGTGTGAATGGAAGGAAACTGGTTGCCGCTGCCGGAGTGTATGTGTTGCTGTTGACGCTGTGTGTGTGTTGCTTGTGTGTGTCGGTTGCTGTTGCTGGGGCACAGTGCAGGTCAAGATAATGAAAGCTTTTCGAATTTATTTTTAATGCTATTTTATATTACAACAAAATATCGATAAATATCGATCTGTTGAAAGCGGATATTTAAGGTATTTACGTTGGCATAAAATGGCCAAAAAGTAAGTGATTGCCAAAAGTCATATTTATTTAGAATCTCCGTGAAAATCTTGAATAACTAAAATCAAAATATTGAAAAAATTGAAGTAAAAATTTTTTTCGATTTTTTGAAATTTTTGAAAGGGGTAACATCATTAAATTTGCCAAAATTTCACAAAGTATTTTAATTTTATAAAATATCAAATTCAGTATGCAGATTTAATAACCTGATAAAAACTAGCACAGAAAAGCTTCCCGAATTGAAATTAAAGGTTTTTTGAATTAGTTATGAATTTTTTAATTTTTGATTTTCCCAAAAATTTATGTAATAAATATGTCGAAAATTATCAATGGAAAAATTCGAATATTTAAGGTGGTTTTCAGGTCATAAAATGCCCAAAAAGCCAGCAATGACCAAAAGTCAAATATATTCGTATTCACAATTAAAATCCCTTTTAATTAATATTAAAATATTGAAACAAAAATTTTAAAAATTTGTAAGTGAAATATATTATTTTACAAACACGTTTATTAGTCCTATTAAAATCGAAAATCGAAATTAATGCATTTTTGGCTAAGTAACGATCGACTTTTAAGGCAAAGGGTATCGGCATCTAAACATTTTATATTTCTCTTAAAGTCTGTACCCGTTAAAATTCCCTTTTACTAGAATTTATTTCCATCATTGCTATTTTTCTGACCGCATCTGTACATGTGCGGCTCCTGCTGTTGCTGCCGCTGCCGCTGCCTGGCCTATTGAATGTGCATCGAAATTTATGTGGCCTTTTTTAGTCGTTTGCGTCAAGTCAGCGGAAGCGAACGTCGTCGTCGGAGCAGCAGCAGCAGCATCAGCAGCAACATTCGCGGCAGCAACGGCAACATTTAGCAGCAGCAGCAGCAGCAGTCGTGTCGCATGTTGCCATCGCGTTGTGTTTGCGCGTTTCGGTGTAAAGTCGCACAGAGAGACAGGTTGCCAGGCGGCTTAATGTGGCAGCCTATTTCGTAACAGTCAACAGCAAAAAATAAATAAAACAAAGTGTGTGCTTGTGCCTAGTTTAAGCCATTGCGAAACAAGTGAGAAAAAGCAACATTTGTGGTTTCAAATTGGTCGCAAGAAATTAACGAGAATTAATTGATTTATGCCTGTGACCTTTGAGAGTGAAGTGACACCTGTGGAGCCACAAGGAGTTTGCTGGCAAAAGATACAAGATATAAGGTAAAATATATAGTATTGTTATGGGAAATGTTAAATTGATAAGTCCCCCTATTACTTTATTACAAATTAAGTTTTTTTGTAAAACTTTAAAAAAGAGAATCGAATTCATCAACTTTTAATTCACAAGAATAATTTCCGAAGCATAAAATTTGTAATTATTATTTTTCTAAATATAACCAAGCTAATTCCTTTTACTTGAACTTACATCCTTAAATCAGATTATTTATATGGCACATAATTATTTGTGTATTTCTATTTTGCTGGTGCTCACCTGTGTCATTAAATAATTATGCAATCATCTCGAATCTAGCGCCAGAGTTACCTGTGTTGTAAATTAATCAACTTGTGGGCCGGCATAAATATGCAAATTAAATTGAGGAAGCCGGAGATTGTTACACTTTGTTGGTCAGCAGCAGCAGCAGCAGCAGAACATGTTCTGTGGCTTCTTATTATTTTTTCTGTATTTTATTTTGTCGATTTACCCCGTTCTTCCTTTTGTTCCGAAGCGTGAGAATATTCACTGGGCATTAATTAGGCGAGGGGAAAATCAACGGAAAGCCATCGGCTTGCATGTGATTGTGGCCAACAACTAATTGCTGGCGATCCTGTGGAGAACAACTATAAACACACGCGAAAAATAGAAACTATTCTAGGAACCGGAGTGTAAGTGCTGGGGAACAGCATAAATCACACCCCCGCCACTCGACGGGTTCTTGGCCATGTTTGCACAGCGTGGTGCGGGCCCAGACCCACTCCGCAGACTCATTAAGGTTTTAATTTACAAGTTTAACTCGAGATTTAAACACTGAGATTTATATGCGTGCCGCGCGAGAGGCAATAATCAACAGCAACAGCCCGCCATCACGTACGGCAACCAAGGAACCAAGGAACCCGCCGCCAACCAGTGTCCACCCACGCAAATTGGTTAAGCAAACCCTCAATGAGGAGGCCCGTGTCGGAATTGTGTCGGTTCGTAATCGAATATACAACTCATGAGGGGAGACTTAGGGACAAAAAACATGACAACAGCAACAACGATGAAGATTTGCGCAAACAAACAGACATTAAAAACATTTAGTCGGGTCTGGAGGATGCCTGCTTGGGGAATTAATTCAAAACTGTGGAGCAACGAATGGGGAAATACTCTTACGGCTAAAGGAATATCTTCAGGAAATTTAAGCAGAATTTTTGGGAAGCAAGTTTAAGTGCTCCTCAATTTACAATGCCTTTTCAAAGCGTACAAAATACCCCAAAATTACAAAGTTGATTGAGCTAGCAAGAAATGGATTTCAGGTGGAGGAACAGCAGCAGCACCTGCACCAGGCTGCCACTTGCAACAGCAACTATCGACCGGCGGAGGACTAGAGCAACACGTGCATGTGATTTTGAAGACAAAAACCGTTCTAATTTCTCAACTGTCAGCTGAGAGAGGCCTCCACTTGGCCCGCGGCAACGGGCAACTTGCAACTAGCGACTCGGGACTTGGGACTTGCAACTGGCAACTTGCAACCCCTCTCGTTAGCCTGACTGTTGCCATAGCAATTATGCAGCTGGGCCTCACAAAAGAAGGTCGCCGTTGCTGTTGCTGTTGCTGGTGTTCCGGCTCTTGGCTTTTGGTTCATGTCTTCATTTTGGACTTTTTGCAGCAACTACACATGTTGCAGCAGCAGCAGCAGCAACATGAACGCTTTTTGTTTGTTTGTTTGTTTGCATTGGCCAGCACTTTTGGCCCTTGGCGCTGCGATGTTAACCCTAAACCTAAACCTGGCCGCCTTTATTAAGCCAAGTCACTTGCTGCAACAGCCACTGCAATCTGGGCGCTGTTTTTTTAATAGTTTTTTAGCTGCAAACTAGTTTTTTGCCACGGCCCTCTGGTGTTGACGTCGCCTCTGGTCGGCTGGCTCGATTTGGTTTTCCATCGTGTGTTTCCCTGCACTGAAAGGAAAACTTGGAGAGGGAAAATGGAAAAGAAAAATATTGGGGGGTTTCCTGTAACTACAGAATTTTGTTTATTTATTAATTGGTAATTTTAAATCCGCTTGAGAAATATTAAATTAAATGAAAGAATTCATATTTTTGGAAATTTATCGACTTCAAGCTTTAAAAATTAGAAAGAAAGCATTTTTAGGCCTTTTATTTTAACATAAAACCTAGAATTTTTCACTCAGTTCCCTCTGTGCACTATATACTTCCCCTTCCCCATAATTGGCAGCGCTTTAATTTTTCCTTTTTATTTGCAACACTTGTCGTTTAAATGCAGCAGCAGCAGCAGCAGCAGCAAAGTGTGGCCAATAAATTAAGCGCGGAGCCGAAAAAAAAGACCGAGAATCGAGACACACGAACAGAAATATCATCAAAAGCCCAGGTTGTTGGGGGAAATTATCTATGTGGTTCTCAGCCAAGGCAAGGAAGGTCTTCGAGCTCCCAGCTCCCCAGCTCCCCTGCTCCCCAGATCCCAGCTCCCCTCCTACCTGCAACTCCCCTGCCTCCTCTGCAGTTGCCAAGTTCCGTGCACAATCGCAACAAATGGCATTTTTATTGATATTTCGGTCGGTTGGCCTGGCAGCCGCATGTTGAAATATGCGCGCCACCTGTTGATTTTGTTTGGCGATTGCCGGAGGAGTAGGTGAACCTATACCTGCAGATATATATATATATATATATATAAATAAAGCTGGCGGGGCTGGCGGGGCTGCTCGTGATTTGCGCCGCAAATTAAAAGCGAGGGCGATGCATATAAATAGCAATTTGGACAGGCGAATTAAGGTAAACGACTGCAGTGCACAGCAAATCTCTGGCAGAAATACCAACGGAGGAGGAGGCTTGAGCCTGGACCGCTGAGTTGCCCTGTCACATAATGGCTTCGAATTATATCAACAGCGGCGTGACTTTAATTTTCAACAAATTAAACAGAGGTTGGACGCTGGCCAGGCGCAATATGCAATCAACTAACTCAAACAGAAGAATAATTTAGTGGGTAAAATGGGGGATAAAAGTGTACAGGGAAAAACGAAGGGATGTTTTTGTAAAATTAAATGAAAAATAATAGAAATATATATAAATGGGAAAGGAAAGAAGGTTGAGTTATACTTAATTTGGGTATTGTTTGAACCAATTATTAATATAAATATTTCAACATATAAAAGAGCATAGAGCAAAGCCATAGTAAAATGTTGCATAATATATTCCTAATTAAATCTAATTAAAACTCCATTTAAGAGTAATAAAACCCAGTTATAAAATGTAAATATTTCCTGAGAATACCCTTTAATGGGCTCCCCTCTTTAAGGTTCCCTGGAACCATCAGAGTGTGCGACTCTTGGCAACTTTTAACTAACGAAACTAGCGACTAAGTAAACTCCAAGTTTATCAGCTGCTGCTTGCCCACTCAAAAAGGTAACTTTATCTGCATCCAATTAAAGGTTTTTCCAGGTATTTACTGCTTGGTGGATTGCATTTTCGTTTGCTCCAATAAGATAAGCCCGGAAAATGCATCGCTCCTCACTCTCGTGGCTGTTGACAGACGTAGATCTAGATAAGGCGCAGGTAGATATATATATAGTACCTATATTTATATACATATATATAGTGCAACTCGGGAGCGGGGCACTGAAATTAATGAAACCTGTTCCCCGAACGAGGCTTCTTCTTTATTGTTTGCCTGTCGTTTAATTAAAAGACAATCAAAAGCGGCAGCCGCAGCTGGATGGCTCAGACAAAGGTGAAGTGGAAACGAATCCAGCGGATGCCAAGAGTTCATCAAAATCAGAAGCAAAAGTATTGCAAGATACAACATGCACTCGAAGTAAATGGGTTCTAGATTAAGTAAGGAATTAAGAGGAAATTGTTGTATAAATTTTGTAATTAAAAAGTTTCTTAAAATCCTTTAAAAAATATTTCTAGCATTCAATATCATGCCTAAAATTTCTTATATTTAAAAACAGTTTTTCTCATTTAGAGGCTACTATTACCTCTACTATTTTCTTAGTGTACCAGATCTGCGATCCCCAGATCCCAGAACCCAGAACCCAGATCCCGAAGATTCAAACCCAAAGGGGAGCAGAGCAGGAGGAGCAGAGAACCTGCTGGGGGGATTTTTCTTTCTCTCTCTCTTTTTTTTATCGACATGTTTATGCGTTCCGTTTGCCCCCGAACAAGAAGTCCGACAAATGTATAAATATTTACACGAAATATTTACGATTAGGAGCGGAGGGAGGACGACCGCAATATAGCCGCCTCTTAATGAAATGCTAACGATATTCATTGGAAAAATCACAAGCGTAACGGGGCCCGAGGTGGGCGGGAGAGGAAGGCCAAACCGCAGATGCCAGTTATCCAGCCATCCAGCTATTCCAGATATCCATCCAGCCAGGCAGGCAGCCATCCAGCCAGAGTTTACATTTCAGAGCGTTGCAACAAAGGAAAATTATGTAAATGCTGGGAAATTGTTTCGAGGGGGACTCCCCCTTCTCCTTCTACTGGCAGGCAACCCGGCAATTTTCACCGAGCGTTTTCGGCAAATCAATTTCAATTGCCCGGCCATCGGCCTCCGGGGGCGTTTTAGCCAACGCGCGCTGCTGGGGGCGTGGCGCAGGCCGTGGCTTATAATAATAATTGAATACATTGGGGCTGCAATTGAATCGGGGCCAGGCCAGAGACCCAGAGAGTCATTCGCATTCGGGCAGGTGTAACCTGGCCAAGTGGAAATGCTTCGGTTTAATGAAAATGCTACTTTGTTGGCCAGCAGCCCGGGGTTATGACCAGGCCATAAATGCAATTGGGTTTTGCTTTGAGCCTCGAGTGCAGATCGGAACCAAGAGATGTAATCAGTTTTGTATCGACAACATCATATGGCAATTATTGTTGATTAATTAATTATGGTGCTGGAATTACTTAATTGAAATAGGGAAAATCTTAAATGAAAATCTTGTTAAGGTGTTATTTAAATTTGGGTTATTTTAAATTACAAAATCTTATGAAAAGAGCACTCATATATTAATATCTTATAGTCCCATTTATTAGATTATTTGTTAGGTTATCGGAATATAAATATTATTGAAAAATTAAATATTAACAAGTTGTAATCCTCTCGTTGTCTTTATCCCACAAGTTTCCCTCTTAATATCGAATCAGTATCCATGCCTTAAAAACCATCTCTAGATGCCAGATGCCTTGTACTTTATACAATTATGGCAACTGTGGCGATTGTGTTCCCTTTTCCGAATCAGGGTTAAGTACTTTGCTCATTTGCATGCCGTGCAATCCTGCAATTATCCCATCGCCATCTCATATCCCATCATGAAAGCGACCACACAGCGATTTTGTCGGATGCTCGGCAAGCTCATCACCGGATCCTCCGACCGACCGGCTTCCGCTGCTCTCCCCGCCAGCCCAGGGCCACCGTAATAACTGTAACTCTTCATCAAAATAATGTAATTATCCAAATTGTTTTCCTTGAAATTTGTTTACATCATTTCTGGATGTAGTTTGAGTGGCGGGGGGAAAAGATATCAAAAAAGGAGGCCAAGACGAAAGATAAAATACTCTAAGATAAGATCTGTCAGAGATCTGTATATATATTTTTAATTTTATAAATTATATTTTTGATTAAATGTTGTTTTTCGTCAACTTCTTAAGGCATAGTCTTCTACAAAGTTATTTTCCGCTTGCCGAGTTCAAAATTCCTCTTTTAAACAATATAAATGAATTATAAGAAAATAAACCTCTTTAAACCATATATTTATAAATACAATATTTTTTTATTATTGCCACATTTGTAAGTTCTTAGATATTACCTATTACAATCTCTTCCAAAGTTAGGGTAGCTGAAAAAAGATTTCAACTGGCAGCATGCAATGCAAAGCGGTTCCCGTTAAGAGCCACTTGAAGTGGGGGCCAACACACACACTGGCGGACATAAAGTAACACACATGCATATTCCCCTTGGCTTCGCTAAGCTTCTGTTTTTCTGTTTTTCTGTTATTTTTTTTCTGCACTTTTCCGAACCGACGCTTTGGCAACAATTTCATTTTAGCGCCAGCAGCATTATCATCGTGCAACTTCAGGCCCGGCCACACATCATCTGCATCCCAGAGTCTGTGGCATAATCTTCATTATCATTAAAGCGGAGCACAGGAAAGCGCCGCTAAACTGTTTAACGTTTTCCCCCATTTTCCCGAAGCTTCCGCTTTTGCTTTTAGTATCACCATTTCTGGGCTAAGGACTTGGCAGGAGCAGATCTCATACATGCGCATACATGTTTGCATTTTAATTGCATTCGCTCCCCCGGCTTCCGCTCGAAGAAGTTCCCTTTGCTTTATTTTTCTCACTCTGCATAATAGCATATATTTTTTTGGATTTTTTCCACGGCAGTTAAACACCTCAAGCTGTCACTGAAAAGTGGCATTTCACGCTGCTGGTAAAATTGAGCCGGAAGAGCTCTTAACTGTGAAGTGAGTGACCCATTAGAGTGAAGTGCCTGCCTCCGTTTCGAAGAGCTCCAATCGATTGTGATGAACACACAAAATAAATTTAGATAGTTATTTTAGTAAATTTAATTTTTTATTACAATAAAAATCAAATCAAATCAAAGCAGATAGTTGTTTTCAAAATTAATAATAATTAGTAGCTGTATGTTAAGTTAGCATCCTTGATTTTAAAAACGTTTGCCAGCAGAGCCAACTCAACGCATTCCCTTGACCAATTGCTAAAATGTCATGCATTATAGCAGCATGTTAATTTTTATTACCTACAGATATTATATATTATATGGTTGAATACATAGGAATAAAAGTTAGTAATTTCGAGACAGCTAAAGAGTAAAGTCCCCATTTTCTAGCCATAAACATGAAGCTAATTTTCCAAGTTTGCAGTCTTCTTACGAGGGTCGTTTGATAAGTCCGTGACTTTTTGAATAAAATATATTTTTTTCGTCAAAGAAGCGTTTTATTTCTCAACATAATCTCCTTTTAGCTCTATACATTTAGTCCAGCGTTTTTCCAATTTTTTTATTCCTTCCAAATAATAGGTTTTCTCAAGGCCCTCAAAATAGTCGTTTGTTTCTGTGATGACCTCTTCATTTGACCCGAATCTCTTACCGCCGAGCCATTTCTTCATGTTTGGAAACAAAAAATAGTCACAGGGGGCTAAATTTGGAGAATATGCTGGATGGGGTAGCAGTTCGTAGCCCAATTTATGAAATTTTGCCATGCTGACTACACACGTGTGCACCCGTGCATTGTCCTGATGGAACAGCACTTTTTTTTTCGCCAAATGCGGTCGTTTCTGCTTCAAATCAATATCGAATCTGTCCAAAAGCTCTGAATAATATTCGCCGGTGATCGTTTTACCCTTTTCAAGGTAATCGATGTGAATGATACCTTGTGCATCCCAAAAAACTGTGGCCATGACCTTGTTGGCCGACAGACCCACCTTGGCCTTCTTTGGTGCACGTTCACCCGGAGAAACGCACTGTCTTGATTGTTCTTTGGTCTCTGGTGTGGTGTGGTGGATCCATGTTTCGTCTACGGTAACGAAACGGCGCAAAAATTCGTTTGGATTGCGGTTGAACATCGCCAAACACTCCTTTGAAATGGTCACACGAGTGCGCTTATGGTCGTGTGTGAGCAATCGCGGCACCCATCGCGCGGAAAGCTTTTTCATGTCCCAATATTCATGTAAAATGTGATGTACCCGTTCAGTTGAGATGCCTACAGCCTCAGCTACCTCACGCACTTTCATTCTCCGATCATCCAATATCATTC